>APFE030886384.1:0-27154 GCA_000404065.3 Pinus taeda
TTTTGTAGAGAAGTGGGCAATCAGAAGTCTCGTGCCCGCAAGAGTTGAGCACGGTGGTTAGCCCCATGATCGGTGGACGACTGAGGCAATCTGCAACATTATTGGTGCTGCCCTTTTTATACTTGATATTCAAGTGAAACTGTTGCAGGTATGTAGACCACTTCTGATGGCGATCATTCTCAATTTCCCTTGGTTCTGTATGAACTGTAGGGGTCGGTGGTCTGTGTGGATGACCGTTTCCTTCCCCAAAATGTAATGCTTCCATTGTCGGCAAGCCTGCACAATGGAATACATCTCTTTATCATAAGTGGGATACTTCCGAACTGTGTCTGAAAGTGTTTCACTGTGATATGCCACTGGATGCCCGTGTTGAGTAAGGACTGCCCCAATAGCATAGTCAGAGGCATCTGTCTCGACCTCGAATGGTTGTTGTAAATCTGGTAACGCGAGCACTGGTGCCGTGCAGAGGCGATTTTTCAACTCTATGAATGCCTTCTGTTGAGATTCAGACCAAAAGAATTTGGCCTTCGCTCCTCCCTTGGTGACTTGACTCAAAGGCCAAGTGATATGAGAAAACCCCAACACGAACCTGTGGTAGAAGTTGGCAAGACCTAGAAAGCTGCGGGGCTCTGTCAGAGTGGTTGAAGATGGCCAATCCCGAATGACTTGGATCTTGGCTGGATCCACATGCACCCCCTGTTTATCAATAATGTATCCCAGATATTGAACCTGGGTCATGCCAAAAGTGCATTTCTCCAAATTGGCACATAGCTTGTGTTGCCGCAGTGTTTGGAGAACCTGTCGAATGTGGTGGAGGTGCTCTTCCCAACTCTGGCTGAACATCAGAATGTCATCCAAGTATACCACTACGAATGAGTTGGTGAATGGCCGCAAGATGTCATCCATTAGCCTCATGAAGGTTGCAGGAGCATTCGTCAACCCGAAAGGCATAACCATTCGAAAAGGCCCTCCTTGGCTTTAAAAGCAGTCTTCCACACATCAGAGGGTTCGATCGGTACCTGGTGATATCCTGACTTCAAATCAATCTTGCTGAAATATTTTGCCCCCTTTAGCTGGTCCAAGAGGTCATCAATCCGTGGGATCGGGTACCTATTACGGACAGTGATCCCACGGATTGATGACCTCCTGGATCTTGGGAGGAGGCCCCCAAGATCTAGATCCAAATCATAACCTGCTCTGATACCACTGATCCGGATCTTGGGAGGAGGCCCCCAAGATCTAAATGATTGAAATGGATCTTGGGAGGAGAGACCCTCAAGATCTGAAAACTTGCAATGGATCTTGGGGGAAGACCCCAAGATCTGAAAATTTGAAATCACCAAAAGAAAAATATGAGAATGCCCAATAAACAAAACCATAAAGATTTTTTTTTATTAAAACCCAAGTGAAAATAAACCAGCTAGGGCAATGGTAGCTTATCTCTGAGAAGAGATGTGTGGCAACATGCCTCTGAACTGTAAAGGATACATTGTGGCGGACCATCTGTCCTTTTACAAAATGTGACTTGTTACTTATAGTATTTTTCTAGTTACAATACCATGGGTCAATTCCATGGGTGAATGAATACCATGGGTGGATTTTACAAAACCATGGGCAGATGCCATTTACAATACCATGGGTCAATTCCATGGGTGAATGAATACCATGGGTGGATTTTACAATACCACGGGCGGATGCCATTTACAATACCATGGGTAAATTCCATGGGTCAATGAATAATATGGGTGGATGAGTACCATAGATAACCAATACAAGGGGCCATTTTCCATTCGGATCATAGTTGGGTAGCCATGTTTCGGGGGTCATAACGTGGTCATATTATCTCTCTTTGGCACATATGATAGCTCTTTGGAAATGTATCTCCGAGTACTATAGGATATACAGTAAGCCCTTGCCAATAGCTTTGGGCCTATAGCAGACCACAAAAAAATGTCATTTAGGGGGTCAAAACTGCTCTAGAACTTCAGGACATGAAAAATGGCTAAAAATAGTAAATGATGAAATAAATAAGGAAATAGATGAATCTATCTAGAGTTCTAGGTGGAACAGGTGGGTGGTCACCAATATCCACCTGGATCATTCATCCCCCCTTAGGAAGCAATGGTATCTAATGTGTGCAGAGCCTCCATGAGGTGAGGAAACTTTTTTTGAACCTACTCCCTGGTGAAGGAATTGGTTTGCTTTCACAACTCAATATAGCTAAATCCTCTATTAGCGAGTATTCTTGATCCATGAGATGATCCGTTGTTTCCTATTCCATGCAGCCTGGGTTGAGATCTATTGGTGTGAGTTAATCTGCAATGTTAGATGTGTCCAATAATGGTGGAAGGTATGGATGAAGGTAGTCTACAATGAACACTAGGTGCAGACCAAGGAACCATGGTAGGGTGATCTTGAAGGAATTGTCATCGCGTTGAAGCCTCAAAATTTGTTGCAACAACATTGGGGATGACCATCCTGTCCAGACCTTAAAGAAGCTCCTTTTCCATTTGGAATGGTGGTTTCGGTTGGTTTAACTATGTCTAGCTACCTTCTCTCAATCTCATATGGCTTAAAATATGACTTTAATCCACCAATGAAGAAGAGACAGCAGATCAACCCTCTTGTTGATCAGGAAAGAAAGTGGTCTTTAAGTTGATTTGGGGCTCATCCAAGCCACAAATAATGTTTTTCCCTTTGTGAAGAGGAATTTTAGGAATGTAGAATTAATCTAAATGAAAAATTATTCTAAAATGCAAGAAAAAGGAACTAAATCCTAATCCTATCTCAGTTAGGAAGATATAGATGTAACCCAACCGAGAGCAAGATATTTAAATAATTGGAGTTTAAATCTATCTGGATTATAATGAATAACAAGCTAACTAAGTGGTTCAATTAATTGACATTATGAATACAAAAACACATTCTATCCAGAGGCATGTAACTGAAATAATCAACCAACAACATTTAAGAAGTAGTTCACAAAATGATTTTTATTGCTAAATCTATAATTCAAATAATTAAACAATAATATGAGAAAATAGTTTGGAACATATCATTATTTAATAAATGAATATTAAAAGACATATTTATGAGTAAATAGTTACTCATAAATCAGAATTAAAGTCCCAATGCTGGACCTGATTGGGAAAACGTAGTGATGATGAGCATATTGATGTGCAAAAAGAGAGTAGAGAATAATGAGGAGAGGCTCTAGAGGACTACCCCTACTGAGGCCAATGGTGGATTCTGGATCCATACCAAATCCTGGGGCGAATAGGCAAATGTGGATACAACCGGGAGCAGAGCAACAGAACCAAACAACTATGTTATTAGAAAATATCCAATAGCTAAAGGATGAAACGATTCAATTTCGAATAGATAATGAAAGTTTGATGCGTGAATAGGAGTGAATTTTAAAGAGTCTCTCAGGTAAACAAAATCATAGGACTTCTTGTCCTATTCCCGATAATGAAACTAGAAAGAGCGAAGAGTAAAAACACCAAATGAGAACACCTGAGAAGGAAGTCATACCTAGAGAAATGAGGGAGACAAAGTTGACAATGAAGAGGAATCTGGAAATGTTTTTGACTAGAGGAGGATAAAGAAATAAAAAGTTGAATTGTAGGGATAATTTATAAAGATTAATCCTCCATTATTTGATGGGGAAGTTAAAGAAGCTGTAGAGGTATTGATTATTAACATGAACAAATACTTCCAAATATATGAATATGATAATAATCTCAAGGCTAGACTAGCTATAAATCAACTTCAAGGGAAGGAGACTCTATGGTGGGAGGAGGTTAAAGTAGTGCAAGGAATAGAGGAATGAGAAGTGACTTGTGATGAATTTCAAAAGAATTTCAAGAACAAGTATATGACAGAACGGTTGTCTGACAAAAAACTAAGGAGTTTCATGATTTGAGACTAGGGAAACTAACCATGGATGCATTTGTGACTAAATCTACATCCTTATTGAGATACATACCATATATTCGAGATGAAAAATATAAGGTACGAAAATTTATTAGTAGTTTGTTGGCATACGTTAAGGAGAGGATGGAGTACGATAATACTAATACCATGGATGAAGGAATCAAGAAAGCCTGAATTTACTATCACCTGATGTGACAAAAAGAGGATGAGGGAAAAATTTAGTCACAGGAAAAAGGGCATAATAACTACCAAAATAACAAAAACTCAAGGACTATAAATTTTAAAAGTCAACAAAAGATTCAATCAGATAAACGGTTTGGAAAGAATCCAGTTAAAGCAAAGTGACAAGATGAATCTAAACAAAATGAATTATCAGGTAAACTAGAACTTGTTCAATTATAAGAACACCCTCTATAGTGTTGGGGTTATGGTGAACCTCACTATTACAAAAAATGCCCTCATCTTGTGAGACCTAAACCAGCTACGAATGTACATGAAGCTTCTATAGTTGGAGAAGTGGCGAGAAGTATGCTAAGGATCAATGCGGCACTATAGGATCATCAAGACGACTATCAACCTACCATGATAGTAACGGAGGGTAAGCTATTCAACCATATTGTGTCTATTTTAGTGGACTCTGGTGCAAGTTTAAGCTATTTCATCCCCACTGTAGTAGAAAAATGTCATTAGCGAATTTGTAAATATAAGAACCCTTGGCTCGTACAATTAGCTTCTGGAGCAAAAAGAAGAGTAAATGCTAAGATAGAAAATTTTCTATTAAAATAGGGAATTAACAGATTAAGGATGATTTGAACATATTTCCTCTAGTATCTTATGACATGCTAATTGGGATGGATTGGCTGGAAGGGCATTGGTCGTTAGTATATTGTAAAGAAACGTCCATTAGTTACCTGGATGAAAATGGTTTGCGGTAGGAGATCTAGGCAGTTAAAAAACCTATGAAGTCATGCCCATTACTACCTCTCAACTAGTTAAATGTATGAGGTAGGCCTATATGATTTATGTAATTCAAGTGGAATAGAGGATACTTACCCTCATTAAATGCATTATTTCTGAGGTTCACCTGCAGAGACAAAGCTAAGACTAGAGGTAACTATGAATCATTCTCTCATACTTGATATTATAACATGGTTACTAAATGGAATCACTACATCTTGCTTCTAGAATTGTGATTGCTCTATATATTTTATTCTTGTTTCAATAGGGATGAACAGGGAGAAAGACCACGGATAAGACTTCCACCCTCGGAAACATATGAATAATATAGGAATTTTCTGATGTCTTTCCTGAGAATATACAAAGGCCACCCCAAAGTGAGACTTTGATTTTACCATTCAATTAATCACTAGATCAGTGATAGTATCTAAATCCCCATACCATATGAGTGTACCAGAGATGCAGTTATAAAAACCACTTGATAAATGATATATTCATCCTAGTGTATCACCTTGGGGACCCCTGGTATTATTTGTTAGAAAGAAAGATGGCACCATGAGACTATGCATTTATTATAGAAAACTTAATAAATTGATAATCAATAATAACTACCCATGGCCTCGCATAAATGATTTATTTGACCAGGTCAAAGGTGCAACAATTTTCTATAAAATTGACTTACAGTCAAGATAACACCAAATTTGGGTAAAGGAAGAAGATATTTGTAAGAGGAAGTTTATAACTCGTTATGGTCAGTACAAGTTTCCTGGTACATATAATGATAAATTTTTATGGACAATTAAAATATTAATAAAAAACAAATATTAAATTTTTTACTCTTAATTGAATATTGTTGATTAAAATATTTTATTATTATTATTATTATTAAATACTATTTTATAATATTTATGCATAAGGGAAGTGATATTTTCATAATTTGTTGTCTTATGTTATATAATCATTTGGACTTGATCAAATTATAAATAGATTTTAAGTAAATATGTTTTTTTTTAATTTTGTAAAAATTGTTTGTGACTTTTAAGTTGCTAGTTTAAATTGATATTAGGCCAATAATCTGTGTCTCCAATATCTACCCCATGAGTCAATCTATGTCCCATGTACTTACTCTAGATAGATTATTTTCTTTTAGCTTATTTCAAAATGAAATAATAGTACTTAGTCTAAAGGTACCTAATATGATCTCACCAACAACTTATAATCATAAGGGTATTATATATATAAAAAAAGCATTCTGCAACTATGTGGGTTACAAAAAAATAAGACTTCTTATTCATAGTTGGTATAAATGTGTATGATATATTGAGTGATAGTTAAATTATTCTACCACTTAAAGGTTTATATTTTCTATTGCATCATGGTGCCTGGATTTATGTTAACCTTGTGTAAATTTCGCACAGCGTATCGTTAAATTTACCGATGGTTCTGGCCCACTGGGTGGGCACTAGCTGTCGAGGTGCACTCTTAACAAGGAGCCTTTATCAAAGGCTTGTCCTGCCACATATGGAAATTGTTACACCATTGATTAACCTAGGGTTAATATTTATAGTCACGTGACATAAGAAGGTCTATGGAAAAGAAACCACCAGATTCTATCCCATATTTCAACTGTCATTCGTAAGGTGAGTTAGCTGCAAGATCCGTTGAACACACTAGTTTGTTTATGAGCTTAGAAGGATCTAAATACCTTATCTTTAGAAAGTTAGGGGATTATATTGTCCAGGCGTCAATGTTAACAAAAATCCTTTGTGCCTTTGTTTCTCTGGCGTTGTAGCTGCATCGGTCGAGTCACATTCTACTGAGACTTCCTATAGAATCCAGTCTCTCTCACTGCTATGGTATATGGTGATTATGTCTTAATTTCATTTCCCCTTATATTATTTTCTTTGTAGGTTAACACATTTTCTCTAGGTAGTTTCTTTTCGGTAGAGCGATGCCTCCCTTGCAACCCGACTCAGGTGAGGGTTTTGGCATCCTTATATGTGCTTATATTTCCTTCCATAGTTCTTAAAATATGAGACATTAGCTTATTCAAGCGACGGCTCTACAAGCCTCCACCAGTTGGTCATCACTGTGTCGAACTGTTATATACCTAGGGGGGGTAATATGGGGTACCGACGGAGGTACCCAAGGTAATAATGTAATAATGGGATGGGCCATAGTAATAAATAAGGTGGTTAACACATGTCATGTAAGGGACCACATGTAGTTAATAATAATGTAAGGGGCCCATGGTATTAGTTGATGGTATGAGGAAACCATGGTAATGATGCATGGTATTGTATGTATGAGGCCTATATAGAGGCTAGAGACTCCACATGGAGAGATATGAAGAGAAGTATTCTTGTATGAACAAGCATATGGCTTGGGGAGTATTCTCCTTCCTTAAGGAGTGAATGTATGGTGTTGCCCTACCTTAAGGGTTTGATATCAATAAAGAATCATTTCATGTTATTCTTGGGTTATTTCTATTATCATATTATTTCTGGGTCAGATCACAACAAGTGGTATCAGAGCACTTTCTTGGGCACAAAAGCTTCGATACCACTTGTTGTAGATCTAACCCAAGAATATTATGATAATAGAAATAACCCAAGAATAACAAGATAGAAATAGATAGAAATGATTCTTTATTGATATCAAACCCTTAAGGTAGGGCAACACCACACATTCACTCCTTAAGGAAGGAGAATACTCCCCAAGCCATATGCTTGTTCATACAAGAATACTTCTCTTCATATCTCTCCATGTAGAGTCTCTAGCCTCTATATAGGCCTCATACATACAATACCATGCATCATTACCATGGTTTCCTCATACCATCAACTAATACCATGGGCCCCTTAAATTATTATTAACTACTTGTGGTCCCTTACATGACATGGGTTAACCACCTTATTTATTACTATGGCCCATCCCATTATTACATTATTACCTTGGGTACCTCCCTCGGTACCCCATATTACCCCCCCTAGGTACCTAACAGGATGAGAATTTTATATAGAAGCATCAAAAACTACTCAAGCGTTGAGGACAACACTTTTTTGAAGGATAGAGGTGTTGGGTCCCTATACTACTAGTGTAGATCATTATTGTTATTATTGTGCCCCATAGAAGCCCACTATTTTTATTATTATTCCTTACAATATTATTGTTATATTAGCTCTGATTATATTGTGACCCCTTAGACTCCTATATATAGAAAGGAGGTATTTTCATTTGTATCATCGAAGAATTGTTCATTTGTGTAATGTAAAGGAGGTTTCCCCATCGATGAGGATTTTTTTGAAGTCGTTGATCTATTCATTCTTCTATTTTGTGAGTTGGTTGCATAACACAGAGAAATGTATGACATTCCCATGCAAGATAATATAATGCCAAAGAGAATAGATACAATCGCATAAAAAGCAAACAAAACAGAGGACAATATTGTGGAAGCTTTCCATTTTTCATGACCTTGGTTCCATTCCCTTGCAGATACCATATTATGAAAGTTGTCTCTTAAGATCTTAGAGACAATAGAATAAGAAATAGACCGCGAATGAAGAGGAGGGGTAAAATAAATTACATACTCAGTGGATCATGACATTAAACTGAGGAGACCATTTGCATCCGAGAGACCAACCTACAGAGCCTTCCTTCCAAATGAAAAAAAAGCTAATTGGGAGCCTTCGACCACCACCAATTACTAAAACCAAGCACCAATCAGTTGAAATTGATGAGCACCAGTATTGCAGCAAGGATGCTGCAACTCCAGGGCTACCAGCTTTACTTATCAACCCGGGGTTCATACAAACTTGGAGGTGAGAGTGCTATATGCACAAGTAGAAGGGAAGGTCTTGCCTGTTGTCACTTGTTCATCTGGCAAGAGATCCCAGGGGTTCCAATCCAGACTTCTATAGAGTCAGAAGAAGCTTGATCCTTTGATGGAAGAAGAGCAAATCTACTCTAAGTGAGCTATTCTACTGCAGTAATGAAGAAAACAATAGGTAATGCTAAATCAAACCATATCCTAATTCACCATTTAAACAACTATGCTAAGAAGAATTGCTAAATCAACACTAACCTATGATGTTATCTAAGTTACAGAAGTAAAGAGAATCAAACCAAACTAATGTGTAAGCAAGGAAACTAAACTAAATCTGTTCTCGTGCTTTTGTTTTTTTTGGTAAAATCAAGCATGCAAGTCAAGTGAAAGAGCAAGTGAAGATCGAAATCAGTGAAAGGAAGACGTAATGAAGTAGCAGTGCAGAGGAAGATGAGCAGAGGAGATCGTATCCCAGGAGACTACGTGAATGGATGGACGAACAAGATTAACGGAAGATGAGCCGCGGAGATCTTATCGCAGAGATTAAGTGAATAAATCAACGAATAGAATGAACGAAAGATAAGCAGTGGAGATCTTATCGCGGGGGATTAAATGAATAGATGGATGAATAGGAGTAACGAAAGATGAATGGAGAAGATATTATCGCGGGAGGTTAAGTGAATATATGGATGAACAGGACTAATCGAAAGATGAATGGCGGAGATCTTATCGCAGGAGGTTAAGTTAATAGATGGATCCATAGGACTAATTGGAAGATGAATTGCGAAGATATTATCGCGAGAGGTTAAGTTAATAGATGGACGAACATGATTAACGGAGGATGAGTGGCGAAGATCTTATCGAGGGAAAATGTGCGGAATGATGGAGTGGGTTTTCATATGTGGTAAGTAGTTTTGATGTAAGTGATTGGGTATTTTTACTGCTACATCTCAAGCAAGCTATTTATGAGAAGGAAATGTTGGCAATACTACATGCACTCAAGAAATGGTCACCTTATCGAATGGGAAGACACTTCAAGGTAAAAATGGATCATGATAGTCTTAAATACTTTTTAGAACAACACTCTTGAATGAGAGGGGCATGTTAGGCCCCTATACTACTACTGTAACCCCTTATTGTTATTAGTACAACCCCCTTATTATATTGTTGTACCCATGTAGTCCCCATATTGTTAATATTGTGCCCCATAGAAGCCCACTATTATTATTACTGTGCCCTTACATTATTATTGTTATGTCGGCTTTGATACCAAATGTTATGAAACCAACTCACAAAAAGATAGAAAACATAAATGAACACCTTAGAAATAAGCCTCTACGAGGGGGCAACCTCCTTTACATTACACAAATGAACAATTCTTGGATGATACAAATGACAAGACCTCCTTTCTATATATAGGATTCTAAGGGGTCATAATATAATTAGAGCCGACATAACAATAATAATGTAAGAGCACAATAATAACAATAGTGGGCTTTTATGGGGCACAATAATAACAATATGGGGACTACATGGCTACAACAATATAATAAGGGGGTTGCACTAATAACAATAAGGGGTTACACTAGTAGTATAGGGGCCTAACACGCACCCTCAAAGCTGTAAGTGGAATTCCAAAAATTTTATGTGATTAGCCCAACTTGGTGACACGTAGCACTAGAAAACCACTTTTCTCACGTGCTCTCGGGTGGATATCAGTTACGCAAGAATTCGCGTGAGATTGCATGATAGCCATTGGATCATGCAGGATTGATCAACTGTGGAGATCAGCCAAGCTAGTTGGCGATCGGGTGACACAATAGCCATTGGATCGAGGGTGCAACAGATCGATGGTGGAGATTTGGGCCGCATAAAGTAGGTGGAATAATTCACAATAGCCATTGGATCAAGCTAGACAGATCGATGGTGGAGATTTGGAATGCATAAATTCAAGTGTTGAAATGAATCAGATGGTGATTGGTCAAGTTTGTTGTGGATTGGAGGGTAAGGAAATCTACGGGTATAATCCTTGCTAACCTGCTAACTGAAGAAAAAGCCACAAATGGAAGTGTTAGTGCCTAAATCTACCTCAGGCTGAGAAAGACAGGTCTAGGGTAACATCAAACCACGCTTAACCTGGTAGCTAGCCCTACCAAGTTGGGAGAGGGATTTCTCCTTGTCAATAAAAATGCAAATATATCAAGGAAGGCTTGAGATGACTGATATAAATACTAATTTTAGGCTAGGTATGTTTTCTCAGAGGAATTTGATTGAATTTAATGGTTGGTTGCTAGATCAGATGGGGAAGGCGGCGTTGGGTCCAGGAAATGAACACAGATTTGTAGAGGTTTCTGTGGGTCGAGGTAGGCAAGTGTTTCAGCGCTTTAAAATGAATGTAATGGTGAGTTTAAAGACTGGTGAGGAGCTGGAGAGAGCATGCAAGTGTCATGAGTCCTTTTCAAACAGGAATCAAACTAAAACACAACCAATATACGCTACACTGTTGTAATGGAAATGCAACTACTTAAGCAAATGAATGATTAAACCATGAATCTATGCACTACACTATTGTAATGGAAATGAAGCTACTTAAGCAAATGAATGAGTAAAACATGAATATATGCACTACCCTGCTGTAATGGAAATGCAACTACTTAAGCAAATCAATGATTAAACCATGAATCTACGCTAACATACATGTACAATAAAGAGGAGCCTTAGCTGCTACGACTAGGCCCTAACCCAAGAGCTTCAGCCCTCTGAGTTAACTCAGTGCTGGCTCAAAACAAAACTCATTCTTATTATCAAAATAATGGATTAAATCAAAATCTATCACAAGTCTTGCATTTCGAAAATAAAGTACAGTTTTACAATAAAAAATCTGAATCCTACTAAGGTCCTAGGCGTCTCTACTTATACATCTGAAGTCTCCAATGACTTCATTAAAATTAGGGAGGTGTTGGCTTAGTGGGGCTTGACCCAAGTTTGGAAGTGATTTAGCTAAGCAAATCCCAGTACTACTGGCCCTTTCGTCAACAATCCGCGAAGCTCAGACTGAGGTCCCACCCAAAGTAGTATGGGAGGGTGCTGGAACTAGGTTTCTGCACCCTAGGGATGTCTTGATGAGGTTTTTGGAGGTTTGCGGTCTGAACCTGCACACTTAGGCTACTCCGCGCAACTGTCTATCCTTCGTGACCTATGCCACTATCTCCGTGCACCTCTGTAAGGGCACGAAGAAAGTACTACCCTGATCTCTATTCTTATTACACTATTATATTAGTGCTTAACTTAACCTGTGAGGGCCCAATATTCTTATTACTTCATTCAACACTCAGGTAAGTGCGCGTAATCATAAATAGTATAAATTCATAAAGATAAACAGAAACATAGATGGACAATATTCCGAATCAAACTTATCTTTATTAGTATTACTTTTCAAGTACAATTCCACTTACATACCTAACTCCAGCTTGCACACTCAGCTGCAGGGGTCCTTTCACTCAGCTGCGGACTCTACTAGGCCTCTGCGCACTCACCTATAGAGCGTCTTCCTACTACTACGACCCAATACACTACAACTTTCCCTCTATTCTCTTACCATTCCTTCGCTATTCTATCTATTCTCTACTAAATTACTATCTTTACACTTAGAGCCTCACTCTATTTATACAATCCCATGGTCCACGAACCATGGGTAGGTCGATACAACTTTACATTAAATTACAATTCTTAGGGCAGACAACCTTATGACTCAATTATACAATTCACACTCTATGCACATACTTCGCGGAGTTCTACACCATCTTTGACCAAAACTTTGGCTTTAAGCCCCAAAACCTACTACGGGGGATCCCATGCCCAAGAGGCCCCCAACACAATCATCGTGACTCATCTCGAGTCACTCTGTTGATGCATCGATCTTTGCACGGAGTCCATCCAGTACGTCTCAAGCAGCTTGGGTGTCTGTGTCACATTGTTCCGTTGTCTACTGTACTTGCTGCACGTGTATCTTTGAACCTTCGTGAGCAAGGTCACATTCCTATCTAACTGCATAAGGTTCCTGCATTTGTGCTAGCTTTCCTTCAATGGTAGCTATAATTGTGAAAGCTTCATCAATCCATGGTTGGATGCGCGCTTTAAGCAAGGCTTATTTTTGTTGCGCAGCATCTAATTGGTCCTTCAGTGCCCTTGCCTGCTGTAATTTGGTGAGTCGTTGAGTAAGAACAACTGTCTACATGGTCCCCCGGACACTGTCGTACTCTTGTTGCAACTTGTTGCAACTCGCACGCCTCTGTCTCTGAGCACTGTAGGTTTGGATCTTCTTGCAGGTATGTAAGCATGGTCAGTGTTTGATCCAACATCCTGGTGCAGTCTTGTACCGCTTGGCCAATTTGCTCCAACCCTATTTGGATAGTGCAGGCACACTACTCTTTGACCTCTAGGGGTGTGGAAGGTTACGCATTCAACTGTAGCTCAGCAATCTGCAGGTTCAACTCCAACTAAACCTTCATCATTTCCTCCCTAGCCTCACGAACTCCAGCTGCCAATCTATGGACCCACTCTACTACTGGTAGCTCTGCCAGTATGGCCAACTTTGGGACGCTCCTACATGCATCCTCTACCACCTGCTCCAGTCCATGAGCTTGCGCAACCAACTCATCATGCTGGAGGCTGAGCTGATCCATGTTGATTTTCTGCTCGTTCAAGACCTGGATCACGTGGCCTTCCCGGGTGTAGAGCTCTGCGATGACCCCATCGTGCAACTGGTACAGGGTTTCATGTGGTAGGGCTACCAAGTTTAAGCTGACGCCTTTCATGCTGCTCATCACAACCCGGTCAACCTTGCTTTCTAATGCTAGGGCGCCATTGAGAAAAATGAAAGGGTCGTCCCTACGAGAGCGCAACATTTTTTCAGCTTCTGCGGTTCTTGCTATGACGTACGGAGCCATTGTACCTATTTGGGAGGGTTGTACCTATGAGCCTTGTAGTTACGTGTTGAGAGCCCCCAACATAGTGTTTTGCTCCATCCTCATTTCCTGGAGCATGTCCTTTGTAACCTCGCGAACCGTTTTGCTGATGTCAAATAGATCACCTTCTATGAGCATGATCGGGTCGACGAACATCTTTGTCACCTTTATCTTTTTCTTGGGAGCCGTTTTCTCAGGGACACGTGGTTGCTTGAGTTGGGTCGACACCAAACTGGGGTCCGCGCGCTCTTCTGTCCTGTCCACTTCCCTAGTCTACTGCCCCATGGACATCTCCTAGCCCTCCTCGAGCTCTTATGTTAGCTCTGTTGTGGTTTCTGCCATCTTTGTCGCTGCTGCTACATCAGCCGTCTTTTGTTGTGTTGTTGCTTCTTGTTCCTGGTGCCTCTTTTCAGCCAGCTACACGATGTGTAGCTTGGTGTCCTTCTCTCTTTATTGGGCTGCGACCTTCTCCATTCCTACCAAGTCTGGGGCGTGCCACTCCAGAGTCCATGACTCCATTACTGTGAACATTGCATCATCCATTGCGATGAACGGAAGCTTCACCCATTTCTGCACTGGATCCTTGTGTGCCCAGATATACAAGTTATGCATATTTTCCTTGAACTCTGCCAAGCTCTGCAAGTCATTCGAATGCTCGCCTCCATGAACACCTAGAGCACCTTCGTCTCGCGAAATCCTCTTCACATATTTTGTAGCCCAGAGTGAGGTGTACCTCGCAGCTTTAGGCAGATCATGCTCAATACTGGGAAACTAGCTTTCTTCCGACAGTTCCCCTACAACCAACAAGATGGATAAGAGCAACCATGTGTAGTGGAAGGTCTTCACTTGCTCCTAGGCCTCCTTGCAGTTCGTCAGAAACTCCTCGCAGAGGAACTGTGCCCAATTGAACTGTACCCCCTCCATGCACTGCTCTACCAGCGCAATCATAGATGTTGGTACTTCGTTGGTGCGGAATTTCCTCATCAGCTTGTCGGCCAGCAGCTGGCTGGCTACATGCACCCCTTTGTCCTTAATTCTTGCTATTGCATACCCCCACTTTTCCTTCTCTAGTTTATACTTGGCCTTCATGGCTTTTGCGAGGGCCAAGTCACTACTTTTTCCTGCTATGGCCACGGGGTCGTGTCCTTTGAAGGGAAGTCAAGAAATTCTGTAAATTAGGTCAGTCGTGATGGGAATAGGCTCCTCCAGCTAGAGATACCCATCATGCACCAGGAACAATAGCTTCCTAATGAAAAATATGGTGATGGTCGCACAGTGATAGTGGGGTATCCATCGCAGATGGAGTAACCCGACCTTCTTCACACAACGCAACCATTTCTTCTTTATTAAACTCTTCGTGGCCAGGTGTGAGAAATTCTTGTTGTCCGCGAGATCCCAATCCTCAAATTTCATGGTAGGTATTCATCCCAAAGGTGGACCTTCAAACATTATACCATCGAGGAGGAGCGGGTTCTGGAGCGCACACTTCGTCGCCTACAGGTCTTTCAATATCTTGGCTTTCCCTTTCCATGAGGGGACGTACGTAGGTAACTTTGTTGTGGAAGGCATTGCTGAGACATCCTCTGCCACATTATCTTGTGCCTCAATTTGAGAAATTAGAGCTTGCAAGTCTTCCTCCTCTTCGTTTGATTCAACGATGACGACTTTTCCCTTTTCTACCATTGACAATTTTCTAAACCGTGTGTTGGGGATACACGGACTGGGCCCATAATCTACTAATCTTTCTTCGACTGTCGCTTTCGTGGTGATCTTGGAACTTCTTGTGCAACTGCCGCCTCTCCGAGCTCCTCATGGGACATATGGGGCTCTATGGTATCTTTGGTGAATCACACTCTTGTTCTGGCAATAGTCATCGTGTCTATAGTAAAATGTGGTAAGAGTACACGACACTCACTGCTCTGTAACTTCTCAATTCTCACACAACCAAGTGTTGCCTTATGGCTAGCCTTCGGGATTTTATAACATCTTTTGAATTTGAATTCAACCATTCCCCCCACTTCTAAGTCATTAATGCCTTCTTGGTGGCAGATCGTCCCAAATCTAGCTATTAATTAATGTCTTAATTTCCCATCACCCACTCCTCTTTGCCTTAAATTGGACATCTTGTCATGAAAAGTGACACCAACGGTCACCTCCCAGCCTACCCGCATGGTAGGTTAGCCCCCTATGCACGGGCGTGACCCTTGTGACGTACTGATCCTACGCGCAACCTCCTTATCGCGTAGCTCCGATACAAACTCTTTTATAGTCTCGCGCTCTCTTTCAACTACTTGGAGCACTGAGACTGTGCTCCCTACGGATAGTCAGGTGGTCGCACCACCTGTGCGAGGCTTCAATTCACCTTCCAGCCTAGTCCACAGGCAATCCTCAATTACCCTCGTGATAGTCAGTGCCACGCGTTCTTCCTTATGCGGTGCACTCCCCTGGTTACTTTGTCTAGTAAGGTGTGGTCGTAGCCATGGTAGCAGAGCCACAAATTCTCGATGGCAATATTCTAATGCAGTAGTATAGCTGCCCATATCTTGTCCTGTCATTCTTAGTTTATCAACGCGACATGCTTGCATGATTTCGTTTTCCAATTTGTTGATTTCCACATCCATTAACATGTTTTTCTTCCTCAGTCGTACCCGATCTTCTTCGAGTTCGCGAAGTTTAAGGTTCCCTCGCCGAATGGACTCATGTAACTGCATAATTCTTTTGTTCAGATCCTCGTGTGTTGTCCCACCTGTGAGAGCTTTTGCGTGAGGATTCCTTTCTTCCAAAATTTTGGTCTCAATTCTGCTCTTCAGCTTTGGAGTCATCTCCACGCTCAGGTTTTTGCACATGGCCCTATAGGCCCATCAAACCGTTGGTACGCGCAGGTCCCAATCAGTTCGTGTCACCTGGTGAACCCTATTCAGGACTCCGCATATCTTCTTGAATGCTTCTACGTGGAACGTTTGTGGTGTGCATCGCCTTTCCTACTACTACATGACGTTCCAATTTTCGATCCTTCATTTGGGGTGTACTTGAGTGGGCTGCATAGCACATGTCTATACCCATCTACATAGGTGGGCACACAAGTTGCTCCATCCTTTCTGCCTAACTCTCATTCGAAGCTGGCGGCTTCCAAACTATAGGTGCATCATCCTTCTACATCCGCGCCAGTCCTCAAAATTTCCTTGATGTGTACCCCACCATCGTGCGGGTGTTGCATGCAGTGCCCACTTCAACACATCAAACTGTTGCAGTTCCAGTACTGCGCTTTCAAATTTACTCAAGAATTCATCCACCTCTATCAATCCATCATATGTTGGTAGCTCTCTTTCCTTTGTTGTCACACAACGTAGTGATCTAACCATCATGTTGCAATTCAGCATCGTTACTTCATGCAATCGATTTTTCCATCACTCTACTTCCTCGTCTGAATCTGAAGTGTAGGAGCTTTCGCGCTCCCACGAGATCCTCCCATCTGTAATTGGATTCACCCAATCCTAGTCTCGCGCAGTTATCTTGTAAATACAATTGAGATCATCATCACTATCATCGTCGCGCACTGGTTCACTGTAGCGCGCTCCTTCAGTTGGGTCGAGTGGGACTACTGTGCGTAATGAATTTTTCTCAAAGATCATCTTACGCTTCTTCAGGTTAATGACTCCATTCATATCGGTGGCCCAGTCTATTCCTAACAACGCAGGATAGGGATTGCTATCATCGACAATCTATACTACTTCGAAATCCGTCTATGTGCTCGCGCCTTCAATATCAATTGTTACCCCTTGCAACCTTCCCATGGGCAAAATATTCTGTTGGTTTTCCATTCGTAATTGAATAGGGGACCACTGTAACATGGGCCTACCCATACGTTCCCATGTTTGCTTTGGTAAATACATTCACGTTTGAACCCAAATCTAGGATTACCTGATCCATTTCATATTCCCCAATCTGTGCAGTCAACCTCATTTCTCTTCCAGTGCGCAATGCATGCTTCCCCAATTTTTGGACTACGCGCAGTTCTCCTGACCCCGTGCACTTGGTGATCAGCTCTTGTAGTCCCTTAACTTCCTCATTGTCATGCAACAATTTCATGCATGTCTCCAAAAAGGTAGTGAGCAATGAAGGATCCATTCTTGGCTCTGGTTGATCCTTACTACCTGAAGTGGAGGCCTTCGTGAAGCTCTTCTTACCTTCCATGAATGTCTCCCTAGCACATTCTAAGTCAAACTTGGGTTCCTTCATAGTAGCCTTGCGAACCCATGTATCTTCCTCGGGTTGCTTCCCCTTATCCTCCCCCGTGGTTGCACCACTTCTGATCATCATGTTCACATTTGGGTCTTCTTCACATAGCTCAAACCTCATCATTTGTATATTCTGAGTCAGGGGAGGTTGGAATACCCATTTTCATGCATCTTTGTAATCAATGTAGGACAATGTATTGTTTCATGATCAAATTGAGCACAATACGAATAGGCTATCCTTGTCAGGTTGGTATAATCACAATCATAGTGCCCTGGTCCTCCACAATTGTAACAAATTAACTGTCTGCAACCCCTTTGTGGTCCCATTCCACCTCATCCTCAAACTCATCCTTGAAATACAGCACGTGCCATCCCCGCATCTGGGTCAAGGGCTCGTGTTTCAGTATGCATCCTATAGGCTGGGGTCCAATCCATCATTAGCTCGTAACTGCAGCAAGTGCGCTCATCATAGTCTACCAACCTACATAAATTAAAAACAATTGCTGGGGTGTCTTTGTATATTTCTGTAGCAAATGAAAATTGTCTGTCGTGTGTTTCCCTCCAATCTAATAGATCATGCACCATAAAGCGGGTGCTACACTCAGCCCTGCCTGCACCTCCAGTCTCAGTAGCATTGGCCCTCCTCCTGCCAAGTAGTTCATGAATACTAGGCAGTGATCCTTGTCATGGCCCTGGCCTTTGCATTTTATGCACCATAATTCCTCGCGTGCCTCTGGCCGCAGTGCCCTATCCTGCTTCAATATTTGCATTTCCAAACATAGATTCTATAGTTGTGTGTGGATTTGCTGCTCCCAACCCAGGGTCCTGTATCGGGGTCTCATGTAATCTCATCGCCATCTCCAACGCTTCAGCCTGGGTAGAAAGTTTCTGCTATGACAGCATCATCCTCAAGTGTGGTGTCAGAGATGCTACAAACCATGCATGATGTTGTGAATCTGTTAATGTCATATTGGCCTCGCGGATTGTAATTTTTAGCCTTTGGTCCAGATCCTAGGGGGTCTCACCCGGAAGCATCGTGATCTCTTTAAACCTGATGATTGACTGCGTCTCTAATTTTGGCTTGCTAAATTCTCTGTTCAACACATTCTGGATCTTTGTTATGCCTGTGTTTGGGTGGTCATTAGAGTTCTTGATGTACCATGATAATGCGTGATCCTGCAGTGTGCTCACCAATGTAGCTCTCTTAATTTTGTCATCCGTGACACCTTGTGCTTCCCATTCTGCTCTTACCACGAACCAGAATTGGTCTGGATCCTCATTCCCTACTCCTCTGAATACTGGTAGTTTGATCGTGCTCGCCATACTAAACCATGGAGGTGGTGGAGGTGGAGTGGGTGGAGATGGAGGTGAAGGAGGTGAAATGGGTGGCGGTGTGGGTGGTAACTGCAAAATCCACTGCCTTATCAAACTGACCACACTTCTCAAAGAAACTTTTGCGAGCTCTTCCTTGCTCTCCTGTGAGGGTGAAATTAAGGGTCTGTTTTCTAATTCTTCACTACTTCTGCTTCTGTAGATTATTACACTCCGTGTAGTCCCAAACATTAATTTATTCACATAACCCACTTTTCACATAACAGAATCTTAATCCAGGTATTCAAAGATTTAATATACTTACCTCTTGGTCCCTTGAGAAAAAATTGCTCTGCCTCGTTGTAACTGATGGTCGTGTCCACCGCGAACTCAGTGATAAATCCTCCTATTATTCGGTTGAGCCAGTTGTCCACAGCTCACGCTATCTTATCTTCTGAGGCTTCTAGTGTGCGCACTAATTTCAGAGTCCACACTATTGGTTGGTCAAGCCTACACCTTCCCTGGCTATCGGCTAACCTTGCAATCCACTCATACAATTCAGAAGGAAAGGATGCAAAGAAAATCTCATGGATTTCCGTATACACGTAGCGATCCAACCACTTTTTCTCAAATACTTGTGGAGTTCTGTATTCCTGTGTCTCAAACTTGTGAATCTTCTTGTCCAACCACTCTTCAGCTTCCTTCTTTGTTGGGTTCTAGTGGAACGACATCATACATCCCCTATGCATATCCCAGTCCCGACAACGGAACCATTTTTTGGCTTAGTGGGGCCTGACCCAGGTTTGGAAGTGATTTAGCAAACAAATCCTGGCACTACTAGCCCTTTCGGCAACAGTCCATGGAGCGTGGACTGAGGTCTCACCCAAAGTAGTATGAGAGGGTGCTGGAACCAGGTTTCCACACCCTAGGTATGTCTTAATGAAGTTTCTAGAGGTTAGCGGTTCGAACCTACGTGCTTGTGCTACTCTGCGCAGTTGTCTATCCTTCACAGCCTGTGCCACTATCTCCACGCACCTCTTTAAGGGCATGAAGAAATTACTACCCTAATCTCTATTCTTACTGCACTATTATATTAGTGCTTAACTTAACTTGTGAGGGCCCAATATTCTTATTACTTCATTCAACATTCAGGTTAGTGCGCGTAATCATAAACAACATAAATGCATAAAGATAAACAAAAGCATAGATGCACAATATTCCAAATCAAACTTATCTTTATTAGTATTCCTTTTCAAGTAAAATCCCACTTATAGACCCGACTCCGCCCTATGCACTCAGCTGTAGGGGTCCGCGCACTTAGCTACGGACTCTACTAGGCCTCTGCGCACTCAGCTGCAGACCCTCTTCCTACTACTATGACCAAGTACAATTCAACTTTCCCTTTATTCTCTTACCATGCATTTGTTATTCTGTCTATTCTCCGCTAAATTATTGTCTTTACACATAGAGCCTCGCTCTATTTATACAATCCTAGGCTGACACAACTTTACATTAAATTACATTTCTTAGGGCAGAAAACCCTATGACTCAATTATACAATCCATGCTATGTGCCCGTACTTCACGGAGTTCTACACCATCTTTGACCAAAACTTGGGCATTAAGCCCCAAAACCTGTTGTGGGGGATCCCATGCCCAACAAGAGGCTCGACTCCGAAACTAGAGATAAACTGGTGCTTTGACTTCCACTTACTTGGTTGCCTTCTAGTCCTCATGATTTGGCTGGTTGCACTCCGAGCTGATGGAGGAATATTCGAATGGAGGGGTAGTAAATGAGGAGGATTTCCCTCCTATAATTCCTCTCCCTTGTCCCATTTGAGTTTTGAACAAGGTCTTTGCTAAAATTCCTTATTTTTATCCTTTAATCCTGCATTAAATGCACATTAGACCACAAAGAAAAATATCCAACTCTAACTCATCTCATAAACAAAATATAATCAAAAGTATGCAATAAATTGTGAGAATAGTTGGTTTGACTAAGCTAGGAGGTGAATTAAGGCCCATATAATTACCTAATGATGAGGCTCATCACCCCCCAAGCTTCATTTCATTCACGTAACTAAACTATTGGTTACTAACAGGTGGAATGGAATAAAGGTTCACTTACGAGATCAACTGAAAGACTCGACTGGGATTTTATGAGATCTAATAAAAGATTCAAATTGGAAGGGGATTTGTTTCATTTTTTAATGAGCTTGACACCGAAAAGGAACCATGCTCATGACACCTTGTTTCATTTGTTACCAAGATTGACACAAGTAAAGGAACTGTGCTCGTAACCTATTTCATTTTTTAACGAGGTTGACATAGCAAAAGACCTATCCTCATGACCCTTGTTCCATTTTTTAAGGAGCTCAACACACGATAAGGAACTCTGCTCCAAGGGACCTATTTCATTTTTTAACAGGGTTGAAATAGTAAAAGAACTATCCTCATGACCCTTCATCATAGACCAAAAGAGGCCATGGCTTCCAAGAGGTTCTCATCAGATAGGAGAACAACACTCTAAAAGGGATACATGTCCAGGGATCCAAATGAAAAATCAGGTTCCAATGCCCCCAGTACATGGTGTACTACATCACCTACTATATCATCAGTAGATATGGGCATGGAATAGGTGGCCACGTAATTAACATGTGGCAAGGTTGATACCTCTTCCATATGAGAACCATTTAGGGATGATGGTTGAGTGGGAGTTGATTCAAGACCAATGAATGTAAGTTGATCAATGATCACAATTCTTCCTTTATCTGGGAAAAACATCACTCAAAAGAGGGAAGAGACAAGATCTCCCAAGACATAAACGTAGTCACGAACAAGGAGTAGATTAAAATCCAAAGGGCCTTGGACAACCATAATGTCTATATAGACAGCCTTTCCTCCCAAAGTAATAGGAAACTTAGGAAGGATCCCTAATGGTTGATTGGTTCCTGTGTTAAAAGCTAACATATTCTGGGTGACGGGTACAAGTTAAGGATAACCTAAAGCTTACCAAGAATTTGAGGACAAAATACTAACAGGTGCACCCTCGTCTATAATTGTGCTAGGTATGATCATATGGTAAGCCTATACTATAATCGGGAAAGGAACATAAGACGGAAGACATATCCTACCAGACGACTCCACTCAAAAGACGTGACCAAAATACTTAGAGGGGTTTTCGTAGGAAAGTGACAGGTGCTCTCTTTCTCTATGGGAATAGGGGAACTGCTTTCATGCACCTCGGGAATGGGAGCATTTCCCTCTAGTTCATTCAAAACTAAAGAAACCATAAGAAACTGAGAAGTATGAGGTTCACTCTCTACCAGAATGGTATAGTTAACTAAAGGTGGGGCTAGGTCTACCATTTTCTCAACCAATGGTTGGTTGAAAATGGTCTCACAAGACTCATTTTTAGAGAGTGTGGGGTTGACCAAAGATGACTTTTGATCAATCACTGGATCAACTAGTAAAGGATCAGGGGAAAGATTTTGATACCCAGCCGAAAGATGAGGTTGAAGCTATAATTTTTTCCAACTCCTTGGAAGCTTCATCCATAAGAGGACAAAGGTGAATGGGTTGATTACCTTCACACAACTTACAAGTAATTTCGACTTTTCCCTTTTCCCCATGGACCTTATTATTACTAGTTGAGGGTTTGTCACCAACATGAACTCTAGAGGCTGATGAAAAAGGTCAATGTGAACCTATGGACCACACTTCTAAGACCCTAGGAATACCAGGACAATTTTGAAGAAGTTGGTCTCCCTTACATAACATGCAAGGGAATTTTACTTTCTGGGGCTGGTTGCAAGATTGTTCTACATCAGTTGCATCCGTAGCAATGGCTGCTTGGTTTCCTCCTTGCTTATTCTGCTTCTTCTTCTTTGTCCTCCTCTTCTTCTTCTTCTTCTTAGCTTCCTGGTTACTAGAATCTAGACTTTCACCAGGCGAAGATGAAGAACGCGGTGAAGAAATAAGTGAAGAAGGTGAGGGGTCAACTTTAGGATCAACATGAGGTTGATGTTTTTCAGGTGGAGGAGAACTCGATTGAAAAGCAGTTTGGACACTGGGAACCACTAGGGGCAAAAATAACCAAGCTGGCAGACCAATGGTCAATCTAAGAAGGGACAACGTTGCCATATAAGGAGCACCAGTATTTCCAAAAGTAGGAAAAGAACTAGGAATCCCGTCAAAGGGGTTTCCTTGACTAGTAAACTAAGGAAATATTGCCATTGTTATCAACCTAAGATCTATTAAGGAGTATTTCCATAGGAAGGATGTTTTTATGTGGTCAATTAATTGATTTTATAACTTTAACAAAAATAAATAAAAAAGGGGTAACCTAAGCAAAAGGGTTTACCAAGTACCAGTGGACCACAATGTACACCCCAGCCGAAACCAAGGACTTAATGTATGGTGGCCAATCTCCCCGAATGTTGTGTTCAGTGTATCACGTTTACAAAGTGGTTGTCTCGGTTACATGTGGCTAAAGGATAGCATCCTAATGGGGTCTCCCAATATATACGTGACGGTATGGGGAGCACAATTCCGTGTTAGCATTGTCTAATCCAGAACCGTTTGATGAGAGCACCCCTATATACTTATCATACTGAAAGTGCCTCCAATATACCCGAAAGTACTGGAGAAACTTCTATATAATTCCATATTGGGATGGGATTTCACCCTCGAGATACACTGTAGGTAGTTAACAACAGTTGCTATGTTGAAAGACATCGGAACACATCTCTATCCTAGACCTCTAGATATTTGTGCTAAGTTCCAAATACTCCTTAGGTTAATTAAGGTAAATTTTAAGTTTATCTTCAATTAAGTTTCAGTTTTAAGGCTCAAAACGATGTCACCTAAACACCTATGATGCAACTATATGAGAAAAGAAAATATTTTCGTTTCAATGAAAGCTAGATTGATCAAGGGAAGAAATTTCAATCAATAATGCATCAAACAAAATGCAAAATTCCTTCCACTAAATTTCACTTTCATCTTCCAAATGCAATGCCAAAAGTAAAAAAGATTTTCACTTTTCACACTTTTCACTATCCTAAATGCAACTTCTCGAAAGAAAAATTATTTTGACTTTACTAAGATGCATTTATATGAATTATACTTTTATTTTCATTTTGAATTATTCGATGCACCTAATACAACCTTTATCTTTCAAACACCGAAAAATGTGATCTATTTTCAATGATGAATCTCCAAAAATAACTTTTCAATGCAACTAATCTAATGCATTTTCACGAAAAGAAAAATTTGAAATACAAGCTAAAACAAATGCAAAATGATGTTTTCAATGATTTTCACAGAAAACAACACTCAATCAATCAGCAAAACAAACATCTCAATGACACCAACAAGCAGCAAGTGATGAACAATTGAGTAGAAACCTTAGAAATCAATCAGATTTCACTTCAAATCCAATGAGATAAATTTTGCAAATTAATCAAGGCAATCAATCAAAAACACTAACAAATCCAAGCATACAAGATGGGAAACGACCTTAGGGGCCAAGACACAGTGGATTCTAAGGCATAAACCCTAAAAATCCACACATTAAAGGATCAGTGCTACTTTATATACCCAAACTCGTGATGATTGGGTTATCATTGCTACTTTGCATAGCCAAACCCACGATGGTCGGGGTCATCAGCACTACTTTCTATAGCAAATGTAGTGATGATTTTCGGTGTGAGCAAACAGTGAAGAATTTCTTTTTCATCACGACTGTATAGGTAAAAACTCGTGATGCCAACGTGACTGTTATAGCTAAACCCACAATGGGTGAGGAATATGGGGGAAAACAAAAAATATTCCAAGAAACAATCTAGACTTAGCACTCTAAGGCAATAATCAATGATGGTATAAACCCAGATTGATGCAGACAAGTTAAGAAATCGACAATTGGTCTAACTAGTCAACGAATCTGATTGAAGGAATGGATGGAAAGGGTTATATCTTCCCCAACAGAGTCACTATTTTTTTGTCTAGGAAATCTTCTCTACGGATAGAGATGATCCCTCTAGCCCAATGAGTGGGACTAGCAACCTACGTGACCATCTACTAGACACTTTCCTAAGTTACAATCGAAATAGAAGAAGAGGAAGATGGCCTACCTTGTTCTGATGCTATAATATCCTCCTTTATTGAAGACCTCGAATCTCTTGCGCCATGGACCTAGTCCTACTTTTCACAGTGTTTTAATTCCTACACAAGAGATCAAGACACAACAAAGCATGTGAGTACAAATAGCATAATCGAAAGTAACCTACTTAACAGATCAAGGAGCATTAAGATAAATGATGCATTAACATACACATTTATGGAAAATGAACCAAAAGTTGTATATATTAATAGAATAAAGGAGGAAGCATACAACCAAGCCATGATGTTAATAAGCTCTCCTTGAATGAATGTCCAAGTCCAAGCTCAAGCTCTCCAAGCACTCCTTCACCAAGCCAAATGAGTAGCATGTAGGCACAATCTTAGCATAAGGGTGCAAATAGCCAAAGACAAACCATTTGGGAATGGGAGAGGATGAATATATAGGCAAGGAAAGGGAGTTAGGATCTCTCCAAATATAGGATAAGGGCCTCATCTCAAGGAGGTAGATCATAGGGATAAGACCAAAAGGACAAGTTGAGAGAACTCGACCTCATCCACACCAAACAACCTCTAGCTTATCGTTATGGAAGCTTCTAGATCATGAAGCTTCTTATCCTCTTTAGGAAAATTTCATTTTAGGGTTCATCATGGGTATACAAGAAAATAGAGGGATGGCATCGTGGTGCTAGTATAATGCAAATAGCGACCATCACGTTTTTCAGTATCATAAGAGCAATCATTCTAAAATTAGGGTTTTAGAGCCATTTCCTTCAGGGGAAGCTCAAGGCATTTTCCAATTAGTGTTTTATGGAGGATCTGAGCTACATATCTAAATGAGTACGCTGCATGATGATCATGTTTTGGACACTTCAGGGTATGTCACGGGGAAGTGCAGGAGGTGTGACAAAATACTGTGTAACACCAATATGTCTTAAATTTTCCTAGGAACTTTGCGAATTTGCTATCATATAAGAGTACAAGATCTCCTTCCTGAAATGTCGTTTACTTGATGTTCCTATCATGCCAGGCTTTCTCCCTTGCTTTTTGTAATTTCTGATGAAAACCACTGATAAATTTGTCCTCTTCCAAAGAAAGCAATCGCACCATCCTTTCCTTCATTATATCAGCATTTTCCATGTTTGTGAAATTTACAATTCTTAAAATAGGCAAAGTGTTCTCCATAAGCATGAATGATTCTTTTCCATGTACCAACCTAAAAGGTGTATGGCCAGTTAGTTTCCTACATGTTGTTCTAAGTGCCCACAACACTATTGGAATCCTTAGATCCTAGTCATTTATGTTCACATTGCACACTTTTATGAGCGCATTCTCCAGAATTTTATTGAAAGCTTCGATTGTCAGATTCTCTTGAGGGTGATAAGGGTTACTTTTATGATGGTGTACTTCAGGGAAAATTTTAAGAACCCCCCATAAATTTATATATATAATAAATGGGCGAATCTCCATGGTATATAGGAAAAATGGAAGGCGATTTTATCAATAATATAATATGCATATGTAATTTTTTGGCGAATCTCTCACCAGGCATGGTGAATATTTTACTCAATTATAAAATCTTGTGTTTATTGAATACACAAATGAAATCATTGCATTTCTTTAAAATATCTTTTGAAATAAAAATTACCGAAATTATATATCGATAATCTAGTGGGTGTAAGATAAAATTCACCCGTGCCATTCACAAAAAGCATGAGAAAAAACCTAATACTATATATAAAACCAAGAAAAATTCAAATTCATCACTTCTAGGGACCTCATAAACACCCTGCCAATACA
>APFE030886384.1:27174-69674 GCA_000404065.3 Pinus taeda
TCATTAAACTATAATATACTAACATACATGTTTGGAAAAAATAAACATAATTTTCTCTTCCTACAAACAATGTTCCAAGTTTCAGTGGTTGTGTTTGTCAAGGTTCTTACAATACACTCTTTCATATCCTTCTATTAGTTTTGATAATATTCCACTACAAAGTTCTTGTAGGTGTTGATATTGACCACGAGTTCTGTCAAGGTAAGAGAGATTAATATTTTCTCTACAACTTTTCTCAAGCTACCAATTTTTTCAAGTTATCAAATTTCTTTCTTATTCCATAGACTCCAACTACGAAATAAAAAAAACACATCAAGTTTGTTTACCCCAACACACCAACAAGTAGCAAGCCCCAACTATATTATATAAGAAAGTATTAGGTATCCCAAAGGCTTGAAGGGGATCTAATTGAAGGAAGTGACCATTGTGAGAAGCATTCCAATCAATATATGAATATATAAATGTAGATTTATTGTTATTTTAATTGGAAATCTTCAATTAAGTAATAAATTTAATTACGTCTCTCCCAATCTAAATTGCTTATTAGCATAATTCACTACCCTCATACGTCTCGCATTTTTTAACAGCGTTGTAACATGTAGATTAATTTCCTTTTTGGTGAACAATCTCCACCTTTTAGGAAAATATGGTGTAGTGGCTCCAACCCCTACAAATCATTAGGACAAACTAAGAATAGCACACAAGATGAAAGGTTGTACAAACCAGCTTATTTTTCAAACAACTAATGCAACATCAGTGCCTAAACTTTTTCATGAAGATATCATATTGAGAATTTTGAAAAATGGATGGTGGGAAATCTTCTGTGAGGGTGATGCGGAAAGAGTGATAAGGTTTCACTGTTTTGAATTTTTTTTGTTAAATCAGAAAAACCAATATTAATGGAGATATTGATATTTTTTACTAAATTTTGTGAAGTGACTAAGAGTAGCTTTAACCATTCACCTTAAGATGTTTTTATAATATAATTTCCTAAGTCTATTTAATATCTTCATTATCATAAAAACCAACCTATATCCATCTTAACTCCACATCCACCTCTCTTAGAGGGATGAAATCTATTTATCCCTCTGAGCACTTGGTAGACCCAAAATTAAGATTGATCTAAGATGATAGAATTTCCCCTTTAAATAGTCTATGCTCACATGAATACCATGGTATTACCATGGGTCAATACCATGGGTTATCATAAACCTGGAGCTTAAAATTTACTATTAGTAATTTATAAAAATTAATAAAATTAATAGCTGATTTTTATTTTATTTTTTATTTTAACCTAGCTAAAATGTTTAACATACATTAAGTTACAACATCGATTTTTACTCTTGATGCTAGTTTGCATATCATGATATTTGATACCTCTCAGGGGTTAGTAGATCCAGAGTAAAGATCTCGGGGGTTAGTAGATCCAGAGTAAAGATGGATCTATGCTGGTTTCATTCCCCCATTTAAATAGGCTACATTCTAGGTGAATACCATGGGTCAATACCATGTGCCACTTTTATTTTTATTAATACTAATATTAGGGTTAATAATGTTTTTTTGCATGGTATTAATAACAATCTAGTCCATGGTATTTGTCCCATAGTATTTTTCCCATAGGTTTCACCTAAATATAACACATTTTTTGAGTGTTAGTAAATATAAGGTAACTTATGGAGTAAATATAAAAAAATGTTTTTTTGTTTACCATACCTCCCGTTTATTTATATTTTTACTAATTTACCATACCTCTTTTACAAATATGGTATTTGGCCCATAGGATTCACTTAAATAAAACCTCTTTCTTGAGCCTTCATAAATAGAACGAGGGTTATGGACTAAATATAAAAAGATGTTTTATTTATTTACCATACCTCTAGTTTATTTATATTTTTATTTATTTACCGTACCTTTTGAGTAAATATAAAAAGACGTTTTATTTATTTACCATACCTCCACTTTACTTATATTTTTATATAAAAAATGTTTTATTTATTTACCATACCTCTCATTTATTTATATTTTTATTAATTTACCATACCTCTTTTATAAATATGGTATTTGGCCATAGGATTCACTTAAATAAAACCTATTCTTGAAAATGGGCGAATGGATTCACTTAAATAAAACCTATTCTTGAAAATGGGCGAATGGAAGGTTGTAACTCCTAATTTCAAGGGCTAAATTTACCTTTTTTACCCTCTCCCTTAAAATAAGGTGGGCTATTTGTGGTGATTTGTAAAAATGTACTATGATACAAAATATTCGCCCACTAAAAATTTAAAACCCCTTAATTTCGCCAAAGGGCGAACATTCGCCCCTAAAATTATCCTTGCTCACTATGTTCTTGGAAACATGCATGAAGCTGCTGCGCGATAGCAAAGATGTAAAGGGGCTACAAGAACTCATAACTAGATGCGCTGGGACCGTGTTAGGAGAACCTTGTGTAGTCTGGAAGCTCGGGAAGCACATGACGCAAATAGGAAGGGAGATGAGATTGACCGCACAGATCGGGGAATATGAGATGGACAAAGTGATTATGGACCTAGGATCAGATACAAACATCCTGCCGAAGCAAACATGGGAGCGCATGGGCAGGCATGCACTGTAATGGTCTCCTATCCAATTGCGAATGGCGAACCAGCAAAAGATCCTATCTATGGGGAGATTGCAGGGAATTAGAGTAGACATTAAAGGAGTGAGCGCTCTAGTAGATTTCAAAGTGATAAATATTGTGGATGACAACAATCCCTATCCTGCGCTATTGGGAATAGATTGGGCCACTGACATGAATAGAGTAATAAATCTAAAGAAGTGCAAGATGATCTTTGAGAAAAATTTACTGCATGTAGTGGTACCTTTAGACCTCGCAGAAGGACCCTGCTACATAGAACCATCACGTGACAATGATAACGACGATGATCTGGACTACATCTACAAGATAACTGCGCGGGAGCAAGATTGGGTAAATCCAACCACGGATGGCTAAATCTCTTGGGAGCACAAAAGCTCCTGCACATCAGATTCTGACAAGGAGATAAAATGGTGGAAGAACTAGTTACACGAGGTAAGCACACTCAACTGTAACGTGATGACTAGGTCATTGTGCTGTGTAGCAACAAAGGTAAGAGACCTACCTACGTATGTCGGGTTAAGTGAGGTGGATGACTTCCTGAACAAATTTTAAAGAGAAGTACTAGAACAACAACATTTCGATGCTTTGAAATGGGTACTGCACACTACGCCCGTAAGATGGTGGGGTACACACCAAATAAGTTTTGAGAACTAGCAAGACTACTGAAGGATGATGTGCCTACAGTTTGGGAAGCCTCAGATGTGATTGAAAGACAAGTATGACGGATGGGATGATCCATGGGCACACCTCGCGAAATGGACAAAGATTTATGGGGAAGAGCCCCAACTGAGTGGGTGCACCTGTTCTGTCATACCTTGGATATTATACCCATGAATTGGTATATAGAAACAGAGCTCTGCCATGGCACAAACGAATGGGATATCTTGCGTGAAGGATTCCTATTAACCTTCATGTTTGAGGATCGTTGGTGGGATATTTTTGATGATGCACTACAAGCTGTAAAAGAAGCTATCTTTAAAATACCCCAAGAGACAATGGAAGTGCTTCAGCCTAAATGGGCAACCCAGCTGAGTTGTACGCTGGAGAGTTACAATGTAAACATTGAAGAAGACAAGGAAGATCCACGCAAAGTTAACGTTCCAAAAAATGAAGGCTATCGCGAGGTTCAAAGGCCATTGATTAAAGACCCTGACATTACCGTGCCGGTAAAAACAAAGTAGGTAAACATTGGTATGGAGGTTGAACCGAAGTATGCAACACTCGGCGACTACTGGGATGATGCCATGGTGGATAAGGTTGCTGAGTTACTTCCCGAGTACCAAAACTTATTCCCAAACAAGATCATAAACTTAAAGGGGATCGTTGGTGATTTAGGGATGATGAAGATCACCTTAAAACCTGATGCGAATCCGGTTAAGTAGAGGCTTTACTGCTTGAATATGAAGTATAAGGAAAAGGTCCGCGTAGAATTAGACAAAATGCTTGTAGCGGGAATCATTGAGCCAATGGAAGAATCTGATTGGGTAAGCCCTATGGTAGTACAGGAGAAGAAGTAGAAGGGCGAGATAAGAATATGCGTGGACATCAAGAAATTGAATGATGCTTGTGTTCATGACCCATTCCCGACTCCATTCACAGATGAAGTATTGGAAAATGTCATTGGGCAAGAAGGATATTCGTTTACTAATGGGTTCTCAGGGTACCATCAAATCAAAATTGCACTGAAAGATAGGAGCAAGACCACCTTCATGACTGAGTGGGGCTGCTTTCAATACACCGTTATGCCATTTGGGTTAAAGAATGCGCCAGCTATATTTTCTCGCATAGTTGTTGCAACATTCAAAGAGTATAACCACAAATTCCTGGAGGTCTACCTAGATGATTGGACTATAGTTCAAGCACCATGTAGCGATCTTACGCTTGATGTTGGATACTTGCCGACGACACCAAATTGCATTTAACCTTAAAAAGTGTACGTTCCTCATTCTCTTTGGGAACTTTTTGGGACATGTGGTGTGCAAACAAGGATTAATGGTAGACCCCACGAAGATTGCGGCAATTCTAAATTTGGAAGCACCACGAAGTGTTAAAAATTTGCACGCTACCTTGGGACATACGAGGTACTACAGGAAGTTCATCAAAAGCTATGCAAAGATCACCACTCCAATGGAGAAACTATTGAAAAAGGATGTTACGTTTTGCTGGAATGATGACTACATGAAAAGCCTGGATGTACTAAAAGAGAAATTGGCCTCTGCCCCAATCCTGGTCTTCCCAAAATGGTATGTGGAGTTTCATGTCCATGTTGACGCGTCCTGTATAGCGCTGGGAGTAGTGCTCACACAAGAGGGTAGAGAGAGCTTGGATCACCCTATCGTGTTTGCAAGTCGCAGGTTGTCTAAAGCAGAAAAGAACTATTCCACAACCGAGCGCGAGGGGCTGGCTATAGTGTAGACACTCCAAAAATACTGGCACTATTTACTAGGAGGACATTTCAAGATGTATACAGACCATTCTATGCTAAAATACTTGGTCAATAACCCTGTATTGGGGGTGTTTTCGGGAAAACTAGCGTCTATTTAGATCTGCTAGTCCCACTAAGATGGGTAGCTATCTTAGAAAAAAAAAATTCAAAGTAACTTGTGTTTCCCTTTATAGAAGATAGATAAGAGAGAAGCAGAGAGCACCAACCTTCATCATTTGCTTGGTTCCTTGCTTGTTTCCTCTCTCCTTTGATAGAGCTTGCCACTCCTTTCTCACTTGTCCCGCTTCAAAGAACACTTGTAGAGGAAAAGCAACAAGAAACCATCAAAGCATAAAGATCTATGATACCATAAACAATGTAGAATCAGAAGTACATTAGCCATACAATTGCATAAAATACAAGATTCATAAACGCACAAGTATATGGAGGAAAACTCAAATAACTTTATTGATAGAAGTAGAAGAGAGGATTACAACCCAGGTGTCTGATCCAACATCATCCTCCTAGCATGAAAGCCCTCTTCACCTCATCAAAAGTAAGATCACCCAACAATACAATGTCTCAAAGAGAAACCAATAGCACTTCCTTACAGATTACAAAATTCTAGCCCTTGGATCTCTAGGATGAGGGATCCATATATAGATATTTGCAGGGAGGTGAGTCGGCGTCTGGGTTTTTGATTAGTGTCATTTCACTGATAGTTCTTGGTTCCACTTGGAGATTTCATGATCTCTTACTCATCCCTCGGCGAATTTAGAGAGGCAAGTGTCATATGAGCAGTTTCTAGAAGATTCTCTGAGTTTCCACTTAGCCAACTGCCTCTGCCATTTGCTTGGTCTCGCCCATCGCACCCTACAGAAGGCCTTTTTAGTATGCATCGCACCCCCTATGTGTAATAGGTGAGATGCATCGCACCTTAACCAAGGAGTAGTCTATATGGGTTAGTTTTGACTAGTTATGAGTAGTATTTTAGGTGGAACTTCTAGGAAATGATGTAATCAGTTGACCTTGATCCTTTAGGGTATGAAACAAAACTTTTAGGGGTTTAAGAGCCCTTGGTTTATCGACATATGTGATTGGGGTTGCAGTGCCAAAATATGTCTATAACAAGGGGGCGCATATGCAGGTGGCTCTTATTATTCCAAGAGTATGACTTTGAGGTCGTGGTAAAGCCTGGATGCCTGAACTCAGGATCGAATCACTTGTCGTGTATTGAGATGGGCGAGGAACCTACTAGTTTGGAGGAAGGATTACCTGACGCATAGTTTTTTTCTTTGCATGTCATGGACGGTCACTTCGAAGATATAATCCATTTTCTGACAAGAGGGATTGCGCTGAAGGAATACTTTGTCCAGCAAAAGAAGGAATTGGTGGTGCACACGGCTGAATTTTCTGTCATCACGAGACACCTGTACAAAATAGGGAATGATGGGATACTACGAAGGTACATACCTGAATTTGAATGAAGTTAGATCCTCATGGAAGCACATAGGGGCACTGTAGGAGGACACTATGGAGGACAAGTGACCGCACAAAATATTCTCCGTGTAGGGTTGTGGTGGCCAACCCTTCATTAGGATTCAAAAGCACACTGTAAGGCTTGCGATATATGTCAAAGGACCGATAAACCATCATGGAGGGACAAGATGCCTTTGAATCCACAAATGATGCTGCAGCCCTTCGAAAAATGGGCAATTGAATTTGTAGGACCTTTCAAACCTCAGGGAAAAATGGGCACGTGATACATTATCACCGCAATAGAGTACTTGACGCGTTGGGCAGAAGCGCAGTCGGTCAAAGACTGCACGACCGCCACGACTACTAAGTTTTTGTTTGAACACATGTTGACTTGATTTGGATGTCCGAAAATCTAATGAGTGATCGTGGTACACAATTCTTGAATGAAACCATCAGCGTGCTAACCGAAGAGTTCCAGGTGTATCATTAGGAAAGCACACTGTATCACCTACAAGCCAATGGAACAATAGAAGAATTCAACAAAATACTGGAGACTGCACTAACCAAAGTATGAAATGCACAACGAAGTGATTGGGACCTGTGCGTACCTGTAATACTATGGGCTTATAGGACAACGTGCAAGAAATTGATGGGACAAACACCTTTCCAGCTAGTTTATGGCATGGAAGCTGTCATGCCATTGAAGTATATTGTCCCTAGTCTACGCATAGCAATGCTCAGAGGTATGATGGACCGCGAAGCCCTGGAAGAAAGACTGGCGCAGTTGAAGGAACTCAAGGAGGAAGGGTTTCTGGCTGGCTTTCATCAATAGGTGCAAAAGCAACATGAGAAGGCCTAACACGATCGCCATATTAAGTTGCGTACCTTCAAAGTAAATAAGTTAGTGCTATTGTATGATAGTAAGTTTGAAAAATTCTTGGGAAAGTTCAGAATGCATTGGCTAGGACCATATGTTAAGGAGATCAAATATGGAGGCATGGTATAGCTAGTCAAACTAAATGGAGAGCCTTTCCCAGGCAAAGTGAATGGAAGCCGCTTAAAGCCCTACATGGGTGGCCTGGCTATCTGACTAACTGACAGAAGCACAATCTTCACACTCCAAGGATCTAGACAAAGGTGCAAGACTATAAAAAAATGTAGGGGATATCGGCATAGATGCAGAGAAGTAGTTCTGACACAGAGGTTTCAGAACAACGTACGCAGTAGATCCAACAAGCAAGAGCTCAGTGTGTCACTGACCTTGCCACAGTTCGAGAACAGTTGGAGGGACTCTGCGCAAAGATCTCCGTGCCGATAGAGTGACTTGAGGGTGAGTGATGATGTTTGTGTTGGGGGCCTGTTGGGCATGGAATCCCCCCCAAGGCATGTTTTGGGGCTTAAAGCCCAAGTTTTGACCAAATCTTGTTATAAAAGCTCCGCGAATTGTGGGCGCGGGGCGCGAAAGTATGGTAGAGTCAAAGGGTTGTCTGTGCTAGTTTTGTAATGTAATGTCAGCTGGATAGACCTATCCATGGTCCGCGGACCATGGGATTGTATAAGAGAGCGAGGCTCTAAGTGTAAAAGATAACTAACAAAATAATGAAGGAACAAGGAAATCTAAGTGATTGAGCGAAAGTGTAAAGTGTGTCTGTGGGTCGTAGAGTAGGAGAAGGCTTTGCAGCTAAGTGTATAGAGGCCTAGTAGTCCGCAACTAAGTGCGTGGACCCCTGCAACTGAGTGCGCAGGGCAGGTCGAGTCTGTAACTGGTGGAAAATCAATAAAAAGAAGTTTGGTTATCATTTTGTGTATCTGTTCTTGGGTTAATGCATGATAGATATAATTTGTAAATATATTGTTTATTTACTGCGCACACCTATATGAATGTTTTGTATTGTTAAGTATAACTTAATACATTTAAGTAGGAAAAAGTGCTTAACTAATGCTGAAGGATAAATAAGATCTCGAGTAATAATGCAGAGCGCGGCACAAACCCTGGTTAGGGCTACACAAGGGCAGGGTATTAAGCTGCGAGGTACATAAGGTGTGTGAAGCCACCTGCGCACAGGAACAGACAAAGGACCAATCAAACTCATCAGACATCTCCAGGGTGCGGAAACCTAGTTCTAGCACCCTCCCATACTACTTCGGGTGAGACCTCAGTCCGCACTCTGTGGACTATTGCCGAAAGGGCCAGTGGTACTAGGATTTGTTTGGCTAATTAACTCTGAACCTGGGTCAAGCCCCAACAAGCCAACAGAAACATTGATTTAGAAGATGATTTGCAACTTCATATTGTGTTATTCTTAGCTGCTCAGAAATATCAGGTTCTGAGATAAAAAGGTCTATTAATTCTTCATTTTATTCTTCTTCTCTAAAATTAAAGGCTTGATTAATACTTAAAACATGTAAAGTTTGTTCCTATTGATCATTAGGCCATGATAGTAAAGAAGGTGATTGAGCAGGAGGATAGAGTGTGACATGTTTCCTTTCATCTCCATGTGCTATTATCATGCTTCCTAATCTGCATCCAATGAAGGCATCTGTTGTGGCTAACCATGGCCTGCCAAGAATTAAATGATGGCCTCCTAGATTAGTTTTTGGTTTCAAGATTAGAAAGTCTATAGGATATTACCATGAATCCAAAGAAACACTGATGTCTTCAAGTATTCCTTCTGGTAAAACTTTAGATCTATATGCTAGTTCTAAAATGGTAGCAATAGGTCGGATATTTGGTAGTTTTAAATGCTTCATAGTTTCTATTGTCATGACATTTGTAACAACCCCTAGATCAATTAAAGTTTTAGGAACTGAAAAATTATTGATTGAAATGGTAACCAAAGGTATCCTTGGATAAATATATTTTTCAATTGTTGTTTTTGCAGACATGAGATTAGCTAGTTTTCCACTGACCTGGATTGTGGGTGGGTCTCTTTTCTTTCTGCCAGTTTTATTAATGCATAATTCTTTTATTGTTTTTGTATAAATTGGAATATCTTTTATAGCTTGCAACAAAGGAATTTTGACATAAGAATTTTTTAATTCATCTATGATATCAAATTCAAGAAGAGAAATTGAAGTTTTCTGATCAACTAACCTTTTTGGGAAAGGTGGTGTTTGAGTCATAATAGTTTTTCTTTTCTGAATTGATTCCTTGGATTAGATTTTTTAGATTTTTTTGCTTCTTCAATTTGTTTTTCTAGGGTTGGTGGATAATATTTTTGTATAACTTTTTCTGACCTCTAGTGGATATCTTGAATAGGAAGAATAAAATATGTAGGAAATAATTTTGTTTCTTCCACATTATAGGCTGGCCTCTCCACTCTGTTACTCAGATTTGATACTGGATGAGATGATAATTGAGTTAGTCTGGGTGGTGGTTGGTTAGAAGGAAATTGAAGCTGCTGAGGTTGAGTTAGTGCAAGATTTGATTGTTGTGTGAATGGATTTGATTGAGGGGTTTGCAAGAATTGTTGATATGGAAATGATTGTTGAGGATATGGCTATTGATATGAATGTTGGGGATATGATTGATATTGTTGAGGGTAAAATTGTTGGGGAGGTTGAGCTCCATAAGCATATCATTGCCAAATTTTGAAGTTTGGTTTTGGTTCTGCTGAGGAGGCCTAACCTTCCATGGCATAGGAGTATTCCATGAATTTTGATACTGAAAATTCTAGGGAATTTGTTAAGGAAGCTGTTGAGATGTAATTGCAAAACTTGGTTGCAAAGATCTTCTTGGTGCCATATAATAAAATACTTGAGTTTCTTCTAATTGAACTTCTTGCAGCTCTTTTAATGTTGGACAATCATTTGTAACATGATTTTTTGTACAAAGTACACAAACATGTATCTTATCCAAAGGACATTCTCGTAAAAGATGCTTCTTCCTACACTTAGGACAAAAGATTGACATTGTTTGTTCTTATTCTTTTTGTTTCTTCTTTGCTTTCAATACATCAACTTGTGTTCCTAAGGTGCTCAAAATATCTGTTTTAAATTTTTCTAATAAATTCCCTATTTCTACTCTTATTACTCCTCCTGTTGCTGATTTAGAAGCTCTAGAAGCTATATCTCTTTTTCCTATTTTGGATCTACCTCTAGAGTACTTTTGACATAATTCAACAATTTTATCGAATAGTAAGTATGAAATATCTCCTTTTCCCATCACAATGAGAATATGAATATACTCATCTCGTATTCCTTTAAGAAAAAATGTTCTAATGGTATTAGGATTTAGAGAATGTTGTTTGGATTTTTGCAAGTTGTAAAGAAATCATTCAAAATATTCTTCCAAACTCTCATCTTCTTGTTGAGACATTTGAAAAATATCTTCTTTTGAATCTCTAGGCCTACAATAGGCTTGATATTTCTCAAGAAAAATTTTCTTCATTTATTCCCAAGAAGTAATAGAGTGTTCTTGTAATCCCATAAACCATTTTAATGCAGCTACTTTAAGAGTAGTAGAAAAAAGATGAAGCTTATGTGTATCATTAGTATAACCATAAGTTCTACATAAGATATCAAATTCAAACATGAATGAATCAGGAACTTCAGAAGACATTCCATAGAAATTTGGTAAACTGAAGGTGGAATATTCTTCATTTTTACCTCTTCTCCTAGAATTGCTCTGGTATCTACAATTGGAAATCCAAAAGTAGCTTCTTCATCATTTTCTATTTCTACATATTGTATTCTCTTATGATAATATTCTCTTTTGGCATCCTCTTCTCTTTTCCTTTTTGCTTCTTTTCTTGCATCTTCTTCTCTTATTCCTTGTCATTCTTTTTGTTTCTTTTCATATTATAACCTTTGTTATGGAGTGAGGATGTTAGATCCTTGCCCTTCTTCTGCCATATCCTTTTGAGCAGTTTCAAATGTTTTAGTGACAACTTGAGATTCAACTTGTTTTATTTGTTCAAAGATAGGTTGATCTATTTGTTCAAGAATACACTGATAAATTGGTTTTCCTGTCTTTCTTTGTTTTCCTATGGAAGATGTTCCTATGTGTTTCTTTTTTCTCTTCAATTCATAAGCTAACAAAGTTTGCTTTTCAACAAGATTTAACCTTTGTCTTGAACGTTGTTTTTCCTCTAACTCTTCCAAATTTGGTTTTCCAACACTTGGTGTAGTTAATTCAAATGGAGGTAGTCTTGCTTCTACCAGTGGTTTAGTAATTGGGGGGTCTTGTTTCGTGTATCTACCTTTTTCATCTCTTTGTCTAGGCATAAATGACTATAATGAAAAATCCTATTTAATTTTTATGTTTTTGTTTAAATCTTCCTATTTTGATTAACTTTGAATATGCTTCCTCGACAATGGTGCCAAAAATGGAAGGTCAATTTACTAAGTAAACTAACACGTGTTTTACTTGTCAATTTGGGTTTGCAGACTTGGAAGCATGTCCAAAATATATGGATTTCAGGTGAAGTCAATTTAGGAAGGCAAGAATATAAAGTTAAAGGAAGTGCATATTACAAATATATTCTAAGTTTTAAAAGACTAAAATTTTTTTGGTTCAAGATGCAGTAAGCAAGAGAAGAGGTTCCTAACTTAGGAGGTCCTGGTTTTCGTTCCTCACAGTACTGTTCCCAAGAAGAGAAACTAAAGAGAAATGGTTTGTAATGTGTAGATAGCAAGTGAAGATGCTACTAACTTAGGAGGTCTTGATTGTCCTTCCTCACCGTTTTACTCCAATAACATTACCATTGCATAAAATAAAACTGGAATTCAAGAAATAATATAGGAAATGCAAAAAAGGATGATTTTCGCTATGATTCATCACTTGATAGAAAGAGAATTTAACTTAAATTATTGTTTGTCCTTTCATATGAAAATTTTATTTTAAACTAAGATCATCCAAAAATCACACAAAAAGCATCACATATCTAAATAACTGAAGCATAAATTTGAAACAAGAAATATTGAAATTAAAATTATGCTAATGTAATGAAAGTGTACCTAACTTGGTATGGGGGCCCTCCAACCTTGCCTTGTAAACCTAAGGAACTCTCAGCTACAACTAACTTATGAAAATATCCACAGCATGAACAACAACTTAGAACAATAGAAAGTATTCTTCAAATTATCAAAAAGTCTCCAATAGTCTGAATACAAATTACATACATGAATGGTTCATAAACTTAGTTTAAATAAGAAAATTATCAACAAACTTAGATACAATGGCTCTAACAATCTTTATCTATCCTAATCCATCCATCCAGGTCAAACTCATCAAGTCTGGTTCAAAAAATTAGGCAAAATCCTAAAAAATAATATTTTCCCCCTTTTTAATAGGGATTTATGAATGATAGGTCAAGTTTGACCAGCATTAACCAGGAATATGTTTGCTCAGTTTGACCGAACCAATAGGTGTCCATCCATCCGTGGTTCCCAAGATTTCCAAATATGCACTCAACGCTTGCCCAGGTGTCCTACACATATTATTTTAACGAAGCTATACAAATTTTTTTAGTGTAGTCCAAATTTACTCTTAAAACCTAATGTTTACCAAAATTTCTAAAAATTGAAAAACTTAATTTAGTTACCTGAATATGCAAAATAAGACTAAAATCAAGCATATGTAAGTGAAATAGGATGGAATATGGCGATAAATGGATGGGTTTAGGATAGGAAAAAATGACCAAAATTGAGGGCCAACAAATGTTACACGCATCAAAGAAGAGGACATCTACAAGACTGCTTTCCAGACCAGGTATGGGCATTATGAGTTTGTTTCAGTTCCATTTTGTTTGACTATTGATCCAACTATTTTCACGTGTTTGATGAATAATGTGTTGCATCCTTATCTAGAAAAGTTTGTTATTGCATTCAATGATGATATATTGATATATTGTAAGAATGAGGAAGAGCATGTCGAATACTTAGTAGCAATATTGAGATTTCTAAGAGATAATTAGTTGTATGCCAAGCTTAGAAAATGTATTTTTCAGAAAAAGTTACATTACTTGGGGCATGTTGTTTCCAAGGAAGGCATAACAGTGGATCTATAAAAGATAAGGGCTATCATGGAATGGGCAACTCCTAGAAATGTGAATGAGGTAAGGTCATTTATGGGGTTAGCAGGTTACTATAGGAGGTTCATTATGAAATTTTCATGAATTGAAAATACTATCACATCATTACAGTAGAAAGGGAATAAATTTGAATGGATAGAGGAATGTGCAAGAAGTTTTGAGTAGTTGAAATAGTTGTTGACAAATGCTTCAGTTCTAAAGATTGTAAATTCAGATAAAGAGCTTGTGGTGTGTACAAATGCTTGTAAAAGAGGACTTGGTGGAGTCATGATGTCAAGTGGTATGTTACGAATCAAGGAAACTGAATGAGCATGAGAAGAACTATGTGACACATGATCTTGAGTTGGAAACAACCATCCATGCTTTGAAGATGTGGAGACACTATCTTCTTGGTAGGCGGTTCATATTGATGAGTGATCACAATGGATTAAGTTACCTATTTTACCAAGTGAATCTAAATTCCATGAAAGTTATATGGTTGGCCAAAACTAGTGAGTTTGACTTCAAGATTAGGTACATTAAAGGGAAGAAAACAAGGATGTAGATGCTCTTAGTAGAAGAGTGAAGATGAATAATATACAATCCATGAATTCCTATGGGACAAATTTATAGGATCATATATTATAGGTAGGATAGTAGGATGACAAGTATAAGGAGCTTAGGTACTTGATACATCAACATGGTACATGTGATCAGGATGTGGACTATTGTCTTAAAGTACATGGTTTGATTAGGTTTAGGAACAAGATCTATGTGCCAAAAAATAATGAGCTTAAGAATATTATCTTGAGGTAATTTCATGCTAATCAACATTCAGGTCATCTAGGATATCAAAAGACAGTAAAATCGGTGAAGAATTTCTACTATTGGTCGAATATGAAGAAGGAAGTGGCAGAGTTTGTGGCTAGATGTTTGGATTGTCAATAGGTAAAATCAAAGTGTAAGCATCCAGGTGGTTTACTATAATTTTTTCCAATTCCAAAGTGGAAATTGGAGGTCATTCCTATGGATTTCATTACAGGTTTTCCGAGGACATATAAACAACATGATTCCATCACGATTGTGGTGGTCAGGTTGACAAAGGTAGCACACTTCATTTTAGTAAAGTTTGCGTATTCATTTAGTGATGTAGCACAAATCTTCATCAGAGATATAGTGATATTGCACGGTGTTTTGAAGAATATTGTATCAAACAGAGATGCCAAGTTCAATTCTAGGTTCTGAAAAGAGTTATTTATAGGATTAGGTATAGAGTTGGCCTTCAACATAGCTTATCATCTACAAGCAAAAGACAGAGAGGGTCAACATGATACTGGAGGATATGTTGAGGATGTATGTCATGCATCAACAACAAAAGTGTGAAGAGTATCTTCCACTGGTTGAGTTTTCTTGCAACAATGGGTAGCAGGAATCATTGAGGATGAGTATGTTTGAGGCACTGTATGGGCAGATTTGTATTACTCCTATTAGTTGAAGTGATCCAATGAACATGGTATTGATAGGGCTAGACATGTTGACAGACATGGAACAAGAAATGTAGGTTATCAAGAAGAATCTAAAGGAAACACAGGATATACAGAAGAGTTATGTAGATCAACACAGGGAATTTAAGGATTTTTAGGTTGGGGAACATGTGTACCTACACATCAAGCCAAAGAAGATCTCCTTAAGGATTGGGTCATGTGCGAAGCTAGCACCTCGGTATTGTGGGCCTTTTGAGATCCTTGAGAGGATTGGGGCAGTGGCTTATAGACTTACACTGCCTCCGACAGTGAAATTCCATTATGTTTTCCATGTTTCATTGCTTAAAATATATGTATAGGATGTTGATCATGTTATTGATTAGTCTATATTGTAGGTGGATCCAAAAGGAGAATTCCAATTAGAACCTTAGTGCATTTTGCAGAGAAAGATGCTCATGCTCTGAAACAGAGAAATTGAGTAGGTTAATGTGCAGTGGAAGCACTTTGGGCCCGATGAAAGTACATGGGAGATGGTTGGTCAGATGCAAGCTATGTATCCTTCATTATTTGCTGGTGAAGGAAAATGAGTTTTGGTATATGTACATATTTATTATGCTTATCATTGTAAATACCACAATTGGATGTGGTATAAATCTCCAATAAGTGGTATGGGTATGTTGTCATGTTTATCATGTTGATGTTTCTTTTCATCAGGTTGATCATTGTAAATACTGCATCAAGCTAAGTTATGAAGCTTCATGGGAAGTATGTTTTGTTTTTCAACATTTTTACTGGTTGTAGGTGTCATTAAACACTGAGGAAAGTGTTCCCCTAAGGGGGAGGGGTCTATAATAGTCTTGGGTTAAAAATACATGTAATTAAATTAATAAAGGAAAAATAAGAGTAAGGTCATCAGACACAAATTCCAAGCTCAATGTTGGGAAAAACATCCTAGCGGGTGTTTAGTTTGGTTCTTATGGCTAAGGGTAAATTGACAAAGGATTTGAAAAGGCAAGAAACATTAATTTGCATTTTATTTATGAAAATAATGGAAATTAGGAGAAAAGGAAGGCGAAAGGTCACAGGTTGCATGTGAGGAGGAAAATGAAGGAAAAATAATGGAAATTGAAGAAAATAAAAGCCTCATTGATAAAAAGGATTTTGAGGATCAGTTCACAACCTTTTTTTATTTTAGCTTGGATCTCTCTCTATTCTCTCTATTCTCTCACACTCTTGCACACTTAGAGCATTCTTGGAGCACTCTAGCATTGGAGAAAGGAAAACAAAGGAAGGACAAGGAAGACAAAGAGAAGCAAAGATCAAGCAAGGAAGAGTTGGATCAAGTGGCTACAACAAGATTACTTGTAAGTATTGGGTTGTGTGTATGATTTCCTTGCTAGTTTTACCATGCATGGTATACGCATGTGTGTATTTGATTCTCTTGTTGTCATTGGCATGGGTTTTTCCACATGTGATAGTGATTTTCAGCCTTGCCTTTGTATTTCAGAATAACCATGGTGTGATGGAGTTCTTTCATTTGGTTGAGCTCAATTATCAGATGGTTTTGAAGCTAAGTGAGGAGGTCTTAGGAATATTCCCAAAGGCCTGTAAATCCTTGGACCAGTAAAGGTGGGATATGAGGTAAAGCTTGAGGGTGGATATGAGAAAATTCCTTACGTTTAGGTGGAGAGATCCAGAGGCATCCATGCTTGTTTAGGGCCTAGTGATCCCTTGACCAATAATGGTGGGATTACAATAAAGCCTGGTAGTGTATGTTTCTTGTTTGGGCCTAGAAATCCTTGACCAGTATATGGAGGGATATATAATAAAGATTGGTTGTATAAGTGATTACTTCGGGCCTAGAAATCCTGGACTGGTTCTAGTGGGATATGTGGTAAAGCCTAAGAAGCATGGTCAATTTTGTTGTGAGTCTCCCACATTCATAGTTGGAATATGGCATGGGTGTGATTGACTGAAAGTTGGTTTAGCCCAATATATGGTTGGGTGGTAAGTGGAAGTCCCTGACTTGGTTGGATTTGCATATTTTAATAAGAGCTCTTTTCCTCTTGTGTATTTTGTGTAAATGTACTTTCTATTATGTGGCTTTAATGACTATTTTATCATTGATACTCTGGTTATATGTTGTTATAAGCATGGTTTATGACATACTTGAGTTATGGCTCTCATCATGTTTTGGTTAGTAAATGAAATTTTAATGAATGAATGACCTAATAGATAATAATGCAACTATTGTGAGAGGACATCAGACCTTATTGATGATTTCCAGATAAGTATGATACCCATATGATCAGATATGTAATTATGACCTGTAGATTATGTTCATGATGTTTTTAATAAAATGTTTTTCATGGATAGGCCTGGTTAGGTCAATTTCTTGTCTAATTTTTGTGTGAAAGGATTTCTCCCTTGGTCATTTATCATTCCTGAGAGTTTTATGAAGTTATGGGAAATGGTTTGGAGACTAACCTAAAAAAAGTGGCTTAAATTTCGCAATCGTTGGCACAAAACTAGGTGAAAAAATCTACAGTTGGATGGAGGCCTTGTTGTGGGAGTGACTGAAGGGTTATAGTCACATGAAGGGATTTTCATGGGAGTAAATGGGGGTTAGTTCAGTTAAAAATCAAGTTAACTAAGGTGTTGGGCACTTGGAGTGGTTAGTTGGCCCCTGGGAGTCTTGTAGCTCATGAGGAAGGTTAGTTTGGTTTTGGTTTGTTGATTCCACTTCCTTAACTATACTTGGGAGTTGAATCACATCATAGTAACTCTTCGTCACATATTTAGCTCGGTGGGCTGGTTAGATTGGGTAACTGTGGGAGGAGGGGGTTACAATGTTAAGTCAAGGAATGAAAGCACATAATACAATTGAAAACCCAAAACCAATACAAATAAGAAAGGAGCATAAAGAGTTAGTAAAATTACAACACCTACCAAGATCTACAAACAAGTAGGTGGAGTCCAATTTTTGAATGGGAAAATAACTATTGGACTCCCCCACCCCCCAATACACATATTTTCCCATAAGAAATATCTTTATATTCCATATGGGGAATATACATGTTTTGGTCCTTGACATACAACTCATACTCAACAACAAGGATCAAACACATTACAACAAAGCTCATTACACCACTTGCAAGAATTGAACCTAGGTGGGTAGGATAGCAATCATTGCTCCCAACCACCAGAGGTTTAAAACCCAATTGACACACACACATATGTTTATGTGTATGTGCACACTTAAAACTTGCCCATCTTTTCTATTTCAATTTTTTTGACCTAGTTAATGTTTATACTTATTTATTGGTCCTATCAACCATGGTTTGGCCTCTTGTAGAATAATTCATTCTCATCCTTGTCTTAAGAATATCATGCTTATGTTTTTTTGGCTCATGCTAGTGTTTGAGTTGCACATCAAATTATATGTTGGATCATTGTTGTATTTAATGCCTTGAATCACCATCTAATCTACTTGTGTTGGCTTGATGGGCCCTGACCTAGGTTCAATGTTAGGAAGCCAAGAAAATCCCTACACTACTACACCTTTCGGCATCATTCCGTAGAGTGCAGACTGAAGTCTCACCCGAAGCAGTATGGGGGGATGCAGGAACCAAGTTTTCGCACCCTGAGATGGTTGTGATGTTGGTTTTCTACCTCAATCCCTGATAAGCCTTTTAAGGCTATCGATGTATTTCCTATTCCATCTTTTAGAACCTCTATGAAGGTATCCGACTGTCCTTAACGCAACCTTAAACAATTATTCAGGCACTTACGCGCCCCTATCACTATGTTACTGTCCCATTCCCTAATTATCTTAGTGGTTAGCCAACTTTATCATGCAACTAAGATTACCCTCGCGTAAACATACATTATTACTTGTGTTCAAATAACAAATAGAAATAGATATATTCACGCATCAATTTGACATTATAATGTAAACCCAGAACTTAACATATCATAATCGCATGCAATAATCAGAGACAAAAAATACAATGATTCTAGAATACTTCTCTTTATTTATGATTCAAGTTCCCAATATAGATTCTATTTTCCCTACGCACACAGCTGCAGGGGACCACACACTGAACTACGGACTTCCACCCTAGGCCTCTGCACACTCAGGTGCAGAGCCTCTTCCTACGCTAAGACTCTTGCTCTTAGCTCTCTCAAAACTTACCAATGACTCCTTTTTTTTCTCTAACTTACTTACTTTCCTCCCTTTTTATATAATCCCATGGCCCATGGACCATGGGTAGATCTCAAAATTGACACAACTTATCTAAACCAAGGGCGGAAAACCCTTTTAACTTTAGATATCTTTCGCACTCCGTGACCACAAAATGCAGAGACTTTACATTTCTTTACACAAAATTTGAGCCTTCTGTGCCAAAACTTTGTGTTTAACCCAAAATTGACCCTTAGGGGACCTGTTCCCAACAGTCCCCTAGCACAGACATGGTGACTCGTCCTCGAGTCACTCGACTGGTGTAGAGATCCTGTCGCGCAAACCTCCCAGCTTGACCTGCACAACTGCTACCTCGGTGGTGCATTGCGTTGCTGCCTGCTTCAACGTGTCAACCAACTGTTCTGTCACTGACTGATCCGGATATAAACAGAAACACAAAAAAATTACAAATATAACCATAAATATAGAGATACAACAGAAATAATACTTCATTTCATTTATGTAAAATACTAAAATATGCTTACAAACATAAATGGAAATAAACGAGCTTGGGCGATGGCAACTTATCTCTAAGGAGAGATGTGGTGGTTACATGCCTATGAACTGTGTTAAAATGAGGCTCAAAGGCCTATTTATTGTTGAGAAATAATGGAAAACCCTAAACATCCAAAAACCTAACCCTAGGAGATGAAACACCAAACTATGGGCCCAGTTTGGGTAATTAATTGGTACATCAACTTCCCGGGGTTGTAACTTTGGCATACAATCTCTGTTTGACGTGCACAATACCTTGTTAGAAAGATCTATCTGAGGAATACAACTTTTGAGTGGAAAATATTGGTCCACAACCCATATTGCTCCTGATTTTTCCAAAAAATGTCGTTTAGGGCCTCAAAATGGCTCCAAAAGTTTATGACCTGAAAAACTGCCAAAAATAGTAAATTACTACAATTAAAGAAACTGAAAAATGAAAGAGACATTTGTGGGGGTAGAAGTGGAGGCGGGTGGTCACCAACATCCACCTGGATCATTCCTCCTTCGTTAGGAAGCAATGGTTCCCATTGCGATGAGTTCCTTCATGAGATGAGGAAACTTTTGCTGAACTTGGTCCTTGGTGAGCTATTCTGCAACGTTTGATGTGTCTAGTAATGGTGGGAAGCGTGGTCGAGGGTGGTCCACATTGAACACTCAGTGAAAGCTAAGGAATGGGGGAATGTTGTGCTCCAAAGAACTATTTCCCACAGCCTTGGTAATGGTATAAGGGCTATATTGGAGTGGTCTGAGCTTTTGATGGGCTCTTATAAGGTGTTCTTTCTGCAAATGCAACCAGACTTTGTCACCCACTTGAAACTTGTGTGGTACCTGATGTTGATCATGTCACTGCTTGTACTTGGAATTTTCCATAATGGAGTGGAGATAGATCGGCCCGTTGGGTAGAGGTTCTCTGGAAGTCAGATTGGGCGAATGCTTGACCTTACAGTGCAATGGTACCCCTGTGGGTAAGGAGAAGATGTCCCTATCTTCTTTCATGACCATATCCACTTGCTTTTGCTGCATGGAGGAACCCTTCCCGGGGGCCATGGATGTGGCTACGATCTTCCCCTTACTTTGAGGGTGAACCAGACAAAAAATAAATTTCCTAGTCTGGGAGATGATCTTACTGCCTTTCTTAGCAGAGATCAAAGAAGTGGTGATAGGTGGGGCTACCTTCAGTATCCTGTATAATGTATTACACAAATAAATAATAACAGTGTGAGGCCTTGACTCATACACAACATGTCGCTTCCACAAGTATGGTTGGCCTAATAATACATCACAAATATTAAGTGGTGCAACATCATATAATACCTCATCTGTGAAGGGCTTGATGTCGTAGGGAAGGTGACACTGCTGGCAGACTCGAAGATCCCGTCCTTAGTTTTGTCCTTTATTATTTAGATTCGCAGATCCAAAGTCTCACTTCTTTTGTTTAAAATTCTACTCGATCTTGACAACATATTGGTACACCGTGTCAAGTGAGGAGATGTTCAGGAGCTCCATCTTGTCCTAGATGTACCTGTGTAGGAAACCACAATATTAGAGTACCAAATGCAACTTAGAATCCTTGATACCCAACGTTGTGCAAAGGGTATGAAAAATATTCGTGAACTCCGACACATCTTAGTCCCTTCCCTGTCGCAGTGTCGTCCACTTTATGTATTTATCCTCATAGCTTTTGACAAGGTAGTACTGCTCCTTGATGGAATCCCGTAATGAATTCCAAGTGGGTGCAGTGAAAATAGTGAGATCGTACTTTCATCCTTCTGCTTGCAGTAGGTTTCCCACTAGTCGTTAACATGGGGGCTGCTTTGAGAAGTGAAAAACTGATCTTTTCGTGGCTGGAAAAATCATGAATAGAAAAATAACCTTTTAGCAGATTTAACCATTTATCTATGACATCTACGTTGATCTGACCCTTGAATATGGGGATTTAAAACTTAACTTGTACCTTAAAGGGTGTGGCATTTCCAGCGTAGCTTTTGGAAGTAGATGTGTTGCCCCTGGGTAGCCGCTGAAGGATCTGGGCAAAGTTTTCCATCATTGCGTTTCTTTGTTGCTCAAGGGCCTCTTCGAGCAATATTTTGATAGGATCTCCCACCCCCTCGTCTTTCTTTTGATCTTCCATCGGAGGCCATCGGGATTTGTGAGGCTGGTCTTGCAAAGGTTCGACTAGTTCAAGCCCTAACTCCTCATATCCCGACCTCGTTGGGGACATGCAAAGAAAAATAGAGAAAGAGCAGACCGCTCTAATACCACTAATCCAGATTTAAACAAGAACGCAAAAAATTACAGAGATAACCATTATACAAAGATAAAACAGAAATAATACTTCATTTCATCAATGTAAAATACTAAAATATGCTTACAAACAGAAATGTAAATAAACTAGCTCGGACGATGGTAGCTTATCTATGAGGAGAGTTGTGGTGGATACATACATCTGAACTAAGTTACAATGAGGTTCGAAGGCCTACTTATTGTTGAGAAACAATGGAAAATCCTAAACATCTAAAAACCTAACCCTGGGAGATGAAACACCAAACTGTGGGCCCCGTTTGGGTAAATTGGTACATCAACTTCCTGGGATCGTAACTTTGGCATACGATTTCTGTTTGACACGCACAATACCTCGTTAGAAATATCAATCCAAGGAATACAACTTTTGAGTGAGAAACACTAGTCCACGACCCATGTTGCTCCCAGTTTTCCCAAAAATGTCATTTAGGGCCTCAAAATGGCTCCGAAAGTTTAGGACCCAAAGAACTGCCAAAAATAGTAAATTGTGCTACAATTTAGGAAACTGAAAAAATGAAAGAGATAGTTGTGGGGGTACAAGTGGGATAGGAGGGTGGCCATCAACATCCACCTGGATCACTGGCCCTGTGCTAGCAGTCTGTATTTTTTGCCGAGTTTCCTACAGACTGGTCAACTTGTCTACTTGTCTTTAATGGTAGTCATGATCTCATAGGCATCATCTAACCAAGGCTTTGAATGAGCCTTTAGTACGACTTCCTTGTGTTGCACTGCGTCTACTTGTTCCTTTAGTTCCTTGGCCTCCTGCAGCTTCATGAGCCTTTGCGTGATGACAACAGTTCACATTGTTGCCTTAACCTCATTGTAGCGTTGCTGCAGTTCCCACACTTCTGTCTCCATCCTTTTTACATTGGGGTCCTCTTGTAGGCTGGTGAGGACCATGAGCGACTGCTCAAAAAGTATCATGCAGTTTGTCACTGCACTTGCTACCGCATCTACCACAATAGTCGCGTGCTGCTCCCTAACTTTTGGCAGAGTCGACGGTGGGCCTTCAACTATAAATTCGTGATCTTGAGATTCAACTCCAGCTGAACCTTGACCAACTTTGTGCATGCATCGCACACTCCCGCAATGGGTTTTTGAATCCGCACATCAACTGGCTTAGCCTCAGGGATTTCCAGCTTTGGGATAGTCCGACATGCTTCATCCACAACCTTAGTGAGATGCTTATTCTTATCTATAAGGTCGGACACAAGGTTGATGGCAGAGTCACGTTGTACAACCATCTGAGCATTGTTGACCTTTTTCTCATTGATCACTTGTAAAGCGCGGTGATCGTGGGCCCAAACTTCGGTGATCACATCGTACTGCAAAAGGTAAAGCACTTCACTAGGAAGTGCTGTTAGATTAAGTCCCACGTGTCAGCGTTGATAGCGGGTCTATCAGCTTCAGTTGCTGTCGTCAATGCTCCGTCTGGTAGCACTATGGCTCGGGGGTCCCTAGCGCATAGCATCTCCACAGCTTCTGAGGTGCCAATGGCCACACTAGTGGGTGCCATGCTGGTCATAGATGCTTGAGATGGCATAGCCATGTGACTCCTTCACTAACTTGAACTTTTCCTTCATGGCCTCTGCGAGGACATGTTCACTAGTCTTTTTGCCAAATGCCATGGTCAGGTTTTCCCCTGTGTATGGCATCTGCGTGAGATTATGGATCAATTTTTCAGTGATGGGTATTGGCTCCTTCAGCCACAAACACCCATCGTGCACCAAGCATAGTAACTGCTTGATTACCACCATTGTGGTTGGTGCACATTTATAATGTGGCACCTATAACATGTTGAGCAATCATGCCTTATCCATGCCTCTCAGCCATTTCCACGTGGTCACGCCAGTGGTTTTGTGGAACACGTGGTGCATGATTTGATTTGTTGCTAGATGAGGAAACTACTCTGTTTTCACTAAATCCCAGTCTTATAATTTCAAAAGGGGAACACGCCCCAAGCATGACCCTTCAAACACAATTTGGTTTGGTAAGAGGGGTGTATGCAAGGTGACCTTACTCTCGTCAATGTCTTTGGGCACCTTGGTATTTCCCTTGTGCGAAGGAATGTACTCAGGTAGCTTAGTGATGGGGTCAAACCCCTCAATTTTGACATCTTCCATTTCCATCCCAACATCCTCATCATCCATTGGGATATCCTAAAACTCCTCTTCTTCTGGCTCTAGGTTAATTGTCTTGCCCTTTTCTTGTGTAGTGGGCTTAACCTTCTGGGGGTGTTTCCTGGGAGATGCGCACACCGACTGCGATGGCATAACTTGCTTACCCTTCTTGATCTTGGGAGCCTTTGTGGCTGGGGTGGGCCTTAGCCTAAGTGTCCGTGGAGATTTTGGTACTTCAGCTGGTATTTCTGTAGGCGCTCCCTCCGAGGTAGCTCCTTCTACTACCATAGCCACCTTTGGGACAACCTCCTCACATGTCGCTGCTTCCACCCTCATAGCTTCAGTGGGTGTCGGCATAATGCTATGTAATAACTCCTGATTTGCCTGTGGCAATGTATCAAACACAGAACTTTCTAGAAAAAGCTCGAAGGTTTCACAGTTCATGTGCGCCTGAGAGTTCAACAACTCAATTCTCAAAATGCCAAGTGTTTTTCGCTAGGCAGCCACCTATAATTTATAGGCACTTTCAAATTCAAATCGACCATTCCCCCCAAAATTGGTTCATTAATGCTAGATTGGCAGCAGATTTTCAGAGATCTGATCCATAAAGTCTGACTTAAATGCCGCCTCCATTTGGCCATTTTTTCATCATCAAATCATGAAAAATGACTTTAATGGTCATTTTCCAGCTGCTATGCGCAATTGCTTCCTTGGTAGCACAATCCCCGGCGCACCTTCGTGGGCATTGTGACATATATTTGCTCTGCGCAGTTCCCCGATCACGAAGCTCTCTAACTTGGGCAATGTAGTTTATAGTCCCGCGCTTCCTTTCAGCTGCCTGGAGTGCTAAGACTATACTTCCTTGATATAGGCACCTAGCTTAATCACCAGTGTATGGCTTCAATCGATTGCCATTCACCTTCCCTGGGAAGGGTTCTCCATTCAATTTGACCAACTGAACTGCTCCACCATCAGTAATCTCCTTGATAACATAGGCCTTAGCCACTACATTAGAAATTTCCCAGGAAACTTATCAAATTTACTGTCATATAACAAGACCATGTCATTTACCTTGAAGGTGCACAGTTTGAAGTGCTGATCGTGCCATGCCTTTTTGCTCTCCTTTTGAATTTGTTGATGAAATCTAGCTAGAAATCGGTCCTCCTAAAGCTTTGCTAGTTGTGCAAGCCTCTCTTCCAAGGCTCCACGGTCTGCCATTCCTGTGAGTGCCACTATGCGAAAACTAGGTATAGTGTATTCCATTGGCATCACAACTTCTACACCATACACGAGTTTGAAAGGTGTTTGCCTAGTGAACTTCTTGCAAGTTGTTCTGTAGGCCCATGGCATCATTGGTACGCACACATCCCAGTTACTTCTTTGAGCAATGTAGACTTTTTTCAGTGCATTCTCTAGTATCTTATTGAATGCTTCCACTGTCCCATTGACCTACGGGTGATAAGGCATGCTCTTCTGATGATACACCTGAAAATCTTTTGTCAACATGCTGATTGTTTCATTACGAAAGTGCGTACTGCGATTACTCATCAAGATCTTTAGACAACCAAATCTTGTCAATACTTATTCAAAAGGAAACTTCTCTGCTATTGCACCTCTATAGCCCTTCACAGGTTGTGCCTCTGTCCACCTGGTCAAGTACTCAGTCGTGGTGATGATGTACCGCGCACCTGTCTTCTTTCCCGGAGGCTGAATTGGGCCCACAAAGTCGATCGCCCATTTCTTGAATGGTTGTAACGTCACCTACAACATCAAAGGTAGTTCATCCCTCCATGATGGCTTGCCAGTCCTTTGACATGCATCATAGGCCCTACAATATGCTTTCGCATCCTTATGCAGAGTTGGCCACCACAACCCAGCACGCAGAACCTTCTGCGTTGTCGCTTTTCCTACATAATTTCCTCCCGCAGCGCCTCCACGAGCCTCTGTGAGAATTCTTCTTCACTCAAAGCCAGGTACATAACGTCACAATATTTCTTATGACCCAATTTTGTACAAGTGTCCTGCAATGATGAAGAAGTCTGCTGTGTGCACTACTAAATCCTTCTTCTGCTGGCTTGTATACACTTCTGGAGTAGTTCCTATTGTTAGGAAATGTATGATATCTTCAAAGTGACTGTCTGTGACGCGTACTACAAAGATCTCTGCATTAGGTAACTCTTCCAAATTAGTAGGTTCCTCTCCCATTTCAAAGTGTGACAAATGATTAGGTCCCACATTCAGTCGTCTTGGCTTCACAATAACTTCAAAGTCGTACTCCTTGAACAACAACAACCATCCGCAAATCTTTCCCCCCAACAAAAACTTATTGACCAGGTATTTCAACACAAAATGATTCATATACATCTTAAAATGTCCAACCAACAAATAGTGCTAAAATTTTGGAGCACCTATACCATTGCTAGTCCTTCACACTCTAAGTGGAATAGTTCTTCTCAGCCTTGGACAACTTCCTGCTCACGAATGCTACAGGATGGTACAGTTCCCCCTCACCTGCTTGTATCAGCACGGTCCCCAGCGCAATACATGAGGCATCCACGTGCACATGAAATTCCTTCTTCCAGTCTGGGAAGACTAAGATTGGCATGGTGACCATTTTCTCTTTCAGCACGTCCAAGCTCTTATGGAATTCATCACTCCAGCAGAATGTAGCATCATTTATCAATAACTTCTCCATGGGCACAGTGATCTGGGCATAGCTCTTGATGAACTTCCTATAGTATCTGGTATGCCCTAGAGTTGAGAGTAGCTGTTTCACATTCCTTGGTGCCTCCAAGTTGATTATCAATGCAATCTTCATGGGATCTACCATCAATCCATGTCTGCATACCACATGACCCAGTAGGATCCTGAAAGGGACACAAAACATACACTTCTTAAGATTGAGCACGATCTGGTATCTCCAACATGTATCTAACATCAAGCGCAGACTTGCCACATGATGCTTGACCAATCCAAACACTGTCCAATTGTCAAATTATACCTCAAGAAATTTATGAATGAAGTCTTTGAATGTCACAATGACTACACGCAAAAGATTGCTAGAGCATTCTTGAGCTCAAAAGGCATTACGGTGCACTAAAAACATCCCATTCAATCACGAAGGTCATCTTGCTTCTATCATTAGGCGTGATTTTGATCTGATGGTACCCAAAGAAGCCATCAGTGAAAGAGTATGCTTCTTGGCCGCCTACATTATCCAGGACCTCTTTAGTGAACGAGGTTAGGAAGGGATCATGCACGCAAGCATCATTCAGTGTCCGGAGATCCAAACATATCCTTGTTTCTTCCTTCTGTTTATTTTCCTGAACCACTATCAGGCTTACCCAATCGGATTCCTCCACTGGTTCAATAATTCATGTCACTAGCATTTTATCTAACTCACTGTGAACCCTTTCCTTATACTTAGGATTAAGGTGGTAAGGTATTTGTTTTATAAGTTTCGCATTTGTTTTCAGGGTGATCTTCATGACACCCATGTCTCCTATTATCTCTTTTAAATCATAAAACTTCATGGGGAACAAATCCTGATATTCGCGGAGGAGCTCAGTGACCTTGTTTATTATCGCATCATCCCAATAGTCCCCAATCTTTGCAAATTTCGGTTCCGCTTTTGTGCCGATGTTGACCTGCCTAGTTTTCAGCAGCATGGTTATGTCTGGATTCTCTATCTACGAACCTTCAACTTCGCGGTGACCTTCAGTTTCTAGAATATTAATCTTTCGGGGATCCTCGTTTTCTTCTTCAGTGGTCATGTTATAGCATTCCAGTGTGTGGCTCAGCTAGGTAGTCCAATCAGGTTGGACTAGGTCCAAGGGATCTTGCGTTATGCTAATATTTCTGCTTTAACCTCTTGTAGCACCACATTAATACAGTCAAACCCATCCTCAAAGATGAACGTCATTTTAAATCCCTAGTGCAAGATGTCCCACTCTTCAGTGCCATGGCAGAGCTTGGTTTCCGAGTACCAATTCATTGGTATGATGCCCAGGGTATGACAAAATAGAAGCACCCATTTAGGCTGAGGCTTCGCTCCATAAGCCTTAATCCATTTGGCCAGGTGATCACGCGGATCATCCCTTCCATCATACTTTTCTGTCATCTGCACTTTGGGCTGCCCAAAACATATTCTCATCATCCTCCTATAGTCACACCAATCACCGAAATTATCCTTGTGCGTACCCCACCATATTGCGGGCGTAGTGCGCAGTACCCAGTCCAAGGCTTGGAAGCGATGTTTCTTCAACGCTTCTCTTTCAAATTCATCCAAAAAGCAATCAACATCAGTTAACCCATCATAGTGAGGCGGATCCCTAATTTCAGATGACACGCAATGCAATGACTTGGTCATCATATTACAACGCAACATGGATACTTCATGGATTCAGTTCTTCCAGTAATCTAATTCTTTGTTTGAATTTGACGTGCAGGAGCTATTGTAGTCCCATGCAATACATCCGTCTTCTATCAGATTTACCTGGATCTCGCGTCGTTATCTTGTAAATCTGGTCTAGATTGTCATCACTTTCATAATGTCAGACTGGTTCTGTATAGCGCGGTCCCTCCACAGGATCTAGTGGCACCACTACACAGAGTGACTTCTTTTCAAATATCATCTTCTGCTTCTTTAGGTTGATTACCTTATTCATGTCAGTGGCCCAATCGATTCCAAGGAGCACAGGGTAGGGATTGCTATCATCCACAATCTCTAGTACTTCAAAATCTACCAGTGCGCTTGTGCCCTCGATGTCAACTATTACCCCTTGCATCCTCCCCGTTGGGATAGTTTTCTGTTGATTCACCATTGTTAACTAGATCGAAGACCACTAAAGTGCAGGTCTCCCCATTCTTTCCCATGTTTGTTTTGGCAAAACATTTACGTCATACCCCAGATCCAAGATAACTTGGTCCATCTCGTATTCCCCTATCTGCGTGGTGAGTCGCATTTCACACCTGGTCCTTTCCTTGTGCTTTCCAAGCTTCCTAACTACACACGGTACAGCAATAGCGCCATCCTTACCAGCGCACCGATTGATCAGTTCCTGCAGGCCCTTCACAGCCTTACTGTCATGGAGCAGTTTCATGCAGGTCTCCAAGAATGTCGTAATCATGGATGGGTCCATTTCTTCAACTGGTTTCTTCTGACTTCTTGAGGTAGAGGCCTCAGTGAAGCTCTTCTTTGCTTCCATAAATGTTTCTTTTGCGCGCTCCAAGTCAAACCTAGTCTCCTTTTCTAGTGCTTTGCGGACCCATTTTCCTTTTGCAGGTTGCTTGACTTTATCCTCCCTTGACATAGTTACACTTTGCAGCATAGTGTTTACCTTATTGTCTTCCTCGTGAGGTTCAACCCTCATCATCTGGAGGTTCTGCGTCGGTTGCGCCCCCTTTTTGTGAATCTTAGCCAATAATATTGGGAAATACTCAGTCGCATGGTCAAACTAAGTACATTAACGGCATGACAATCATGTTGGATTCAGACATTCCCTCATGTAGTGTCCTGGGCCTCTGCAATTGTAATAAATCAGCTGTCCTCAGCCTCTTCTAGGCCCTCCTCCACCTCAGCCTCAACCGCACCCCTGATACTCACCTCATGTTCCCCAAACACCTTGGTCTGTAGGTCGTGTTTCTATTTTCACCCTATATGTAGGTGTCCTTTATATCATCAATTTGTAACTTTGGAAATTATGCTCGTTATGGCATACTGATTGACAAAAATTGCAAAAGAGCTATTGTGGTGTCTGCACGAATTTATATAGCAAATGGTAATTGTCGGTCGCATGTTTCCCAACCACTTGGCATATAACGCACCATAGCGCATACTCTACACTTGGCCTTACTGTGGCCTCTGGTCGTAGAGGCATTGGTCCTCCTACTGCAACATAATTTGGGAAGACTAGGTAGTGATCCTTGTCATGCTCGTGACCCTTGAATTTTAGGCACCAAACTTCTTCACATGCCTCTTGTTAGAGCCTAGATCGACCTCAGGCTGAAGGGAGGCAATCCTAGGATAACTACAAACCAAGCTTAACCTGGTGGCTAGCCCTACCAGGTCGAAAGAGGGCCCTCTCCTTATCAATCTCAGTTGAGATGAATGCAAATATGGATTTTAGGCTAGGTATAGTAGCTCTATGGATTTTATTGGATTTGTTTTGGGTCGAAACAACAAGAGAAAGGATGATTTGGATTATGGAATCGATGTCAGTTTATGCCGACAAACCTGGGGCAAATTAAGTGCCATGTTCAGCCAAGTGAAGATTGTAAATGTGATAAGTATAAGGAAGAAATTCCACTACCTTGCAGACATCAAACAAAGGATGTATCTACAACAACAACTTTAGATGAAAGAGAATAACAAGGTTGCTCAACAGAGCATCTAGCAAAGGATGAATTCTACTAAGACAACTGTTACAACTAATAGAAAAATCATCATGAAAGGAGCATCATTACGGATGAATTCCTAACATATCACTTAGATAATGATGAAATAAAGTAGAAAAACATAATTTGTAAATGAATTTATGAGAAAAAAACATACTGAACATTTAAGCACCGTGATGAATCCCAAGTCCAAAGGGTAGAAAACTGATTTATTAAAATGATATTCAAGAAATTTTACACAGTGCCAAACAACCTCTCTGCTGCCAAAATCAAACCTCTAAACTATGAAATTCATAAAATATATAAATTTTCTCATCCCTATACTAAGGGAATTGAGCTCAACCATCTTCTTCAAAATAGAATTAGTTACATTAAACTTGGACCGAATTTTTGAAAATAGGTGTTGAAGATGAAATCATATCTCCTAAACCATAGCACTTGTTACAAAATTGAAAGAGGATTTTGTAGATAAGGTCATGTTGGAGAAAAAACACTCTCAAATTTTGGAAATTCATTTCCAGTTGCTTGCAATCTGTGCCACAAAATCGTCTCCAAAACAGAAAATCATTAAAAATTCAAATCTGTGAAAATGAGCTATAAAGATCTAGTCACATCCAAATTCACGACACCTGTGAATAAAATGAAATAGGTTTTTGTTAGATGGCTCATTATTAACAAAAAAATCCTTGGGTTTTTCAAAATTACTTTCCATCTGTTGTAAAATGGCACCGCACTAAAATGACTAAAACAGTCAAATAAATGAAAATTTTGCTTTGTTTTAATGAAGGCTCCAAATATCACTACATATCTCCCACATAGTAGCACCTATGCACAAAATGAAGGAGGTTTTTGTTATTTGATATGTGATGGACAAAAACCTCTTTCACTTTTGTAAATTCCTGTCTAAACTAATTTTGTAGTAAACTTGTCCCTATGTGTATCAACTGACCTTAAAACATGCATAACCAAGAATCAATCATTCATTTCGATCATATCTTATGATCCAGAAACCAGTTATAGGAGTGTGATATGCTGTTGGAAATATTTTTCTGAGCTTCTTACGATGGACACATTTGTGACATGTTTTGTGCTAAATATCATGTGCAAAACATCTAACCAAACTAAACCTAGTAAGAGCTCATGTTGATCCCTGGTGACAAGCCGCAAAGGCTGGAACTAACATCGGCCTTATGGGGGATGGAAGCTCCTTGGAGGTTTCAAGAACACCATAGAACAAGTGCCTCATCCATTGGGTAATACGATCAAACAACTACAAACCCAAAGCAACTCATACCAATCCAAAAACATATACATACTACAACCTGTACATAACAAATATCGAAAATTGAAATGCTGCCTTTGGCAACATATTTATTTACATATCTACCCTACTTTGCTGCAAAACCAATAGATCAAGTGATGTTGTAATGCCATATCAACCAATCAAGTAACTGTGACAATGATGTTGTTTTTTGATAGTGTTTGAACCAAAAGATAGTTGGAAATCCTACCAACAGTATACACCCATAGTACCTCTGGCTCTGTAAAAGGAAACCTAGTTTTTCTTTCAACTTAGAAATATATTCCATATATGCTGCTATGGGATCATAGAAATCGGATTCTATCTGTTGCCCTAGCTCATTAACATATGCTCTTGGCTGGAGATTGTCACATCCTCGCTGTAAATCATAACATCCTTCAATCCAACCATCCAAGGGCAGCCTTATCTTTTCTTCTTTGGGAGGAGGGAGAGTTTCCAAGAACTGTTTAGGGTCTTGAAATTCATGTGATTTAATTTGAACATCCATTAATTCAATTTCATTTTCCAATATTTCAACCACTAAGACAAGAAAACAATATTTATTCTCAGGTGTGAGTCGGCTGGATTTCAAGCTAAGAAATAATGATGTTAAAAAACTCTGATCAATTTGAAATTTGCTATCTCATCCCTTAAAATCAATAGCATTTCACTAGATAAAGGATTTTCCACATACCCTATCATTGGTGATTACCATCAATGTTATGAAAACTAGATCCTTTAGCAGTGAAGTTGAAGCTCAGGATCTTGAACATTGGAGTCATAAGGTGGATGATTTCAGCCCTCATATGTATCTGACTACTGTCCAACATCAGCGATCAGATCTACAACTTGAATGATATTTCCCGGAGAAGATCTATCACCCCTTCCCCAGTGGAGTCACCACTATGTTAGAGCCTAGATCGACCTCAGGCTGAAGGGAGGCAATCCTATGATAACCACAAACCAAGCTTAACCTGGTAGCTAATCCTACCAGGTCGGGAGAGGGCTCTCTCCTTGTCAATATTAGTTGAGATGACTGAAAATATGGATTTTAGGCTAGGTATAGTAGCTCTAGGAATTTGATTGGATTTGTTTTGGGTTGAAACAATAAGATAAAGGATGATTTGGATTATGGAATCGATGTCAGTTTCTGCCGGCAAACCTGGGGCAAATTAAGTGCCATGTTCAGCCAAGTGAAGATTGTAAATGTGAGAAGAATAAGGGAGAAATACCACTACCCTGCAGGCATCAAACAAAGGATGGATCTACAACAACAACTTTAGATGAAAGAGAATAATGAGGTTGCTCAACAGAGCATCTAGCAAAGGACGAATTTTGCTAAGACAACTATTACAACTAATAGCAAAATCATCATGAAAGGAGCATCACTATGGATGAATTCCTAACATATGACTTAGATAATTCTGAAACAAATTAAAAACATAATGTGTAAATGAATTTATGAGAAAAAACATACTGAACATTTAAGCACCCTGATGAATCCCAGGTCCAAAGGGCAGAAAATTGATTTACTAAAATGATATTCAAGAAATATTACACAGTGCCAAACATCCTCTCTGTTGCCAAAATTAAACCTATACACTATGAAATTTATAAAATATATACATTTTCTCATCCCTGTACTAAGGGAATTGAGCTCAACCATATTCTTCAAAATAGAATCAGTTACATTAAACTTGGACCGAATTTTTGAAAATAGGTGTTGAAGATGAACTCGTATCTCCTAAACCATAGCACTTGTTATAAAAATTGAAGAGGTTTTTGCAGATGAGGTCATGTTGGAGAAAAACCTCTCTAAAATTTTGGAAATTCGTTTCCAGTTGCTCGCAATATGTGCCACAAAATCATCTCTAAAACAAAAAATCATTAAAAATTTAAATCTATGAAAATGAATTGTAAAGATCTAGTCACACATCCAAATTCACGACACCTGTGAATAAACTAAAAGATTTTTTTGTTATATGGCTTGTGATTAACAAAAACCTCCTTGGGTTTTTCAAAATTACTTTCCATTTGTTGTAAAATGGCACCGCACTAAAATGACTAAAACAGTAAAATAAATGAAAATTTTGCTTTGTTTTAATGCAGGCTCCAAATATCACTACATATCTCCCACATAGTAGCACCTGTGCATAAACTAAAGGAGGTTTTTGTTATTTGGTATGTGATGGACAAAAACCTCTTTCACTTTTGTAAAATTCCTGGCTAAACTGATTTTGTAGTAAACTTGTCATTGTGTGCAGCAACTGACCTCAAAACATGCATAACCAAGAACCAATTATTCATTTCGATCATATCTTATGATCCAGAAACTGGTTATAGGAGTGTGATATACCGTTGGAAATATTTTTCCAAGATTCTTCTGATGGACACATCTATGACATGTTTTGTGTTGAATATCATGTGCAAAACATCTAACCAAACCAAACCTAGTAAGAGATCATGTTGATCCCTGGTGACAGGCTGTGAAGACTGGAACTAACACCTCCGGCTGAGCTATTCTGTCCTGCTCCAGAATTTGCATTTTGAGACAAAGGTTTTGCAACTATGCATGAATCTATTAAACCCCTATATTAGCATCATTCATTGGTGTCTCATGTAGCCTCATCGTGATTTCTAGAGCTTCTGCCTGGGTCCCATTCTTCTGTTGTGATAGTGCAACCCTTAGGTGGGGTAGGAGCGAGGCCACAAACCATTCGCGGTGCTTCCCATTAGTTAGGTTCATGTTGGCTTCACAATTTGTAAACTTTATTCTTTGATCTAAATCCCAGGGCGTCTCCCTCGACTTCATCATGATCTCCTTGAATCCTACAATCGACTATGTTTGAGACTTAGGTCTAGTGAATTCTCTATTTAGCACAGCTTGGATATTTTCCAATGTAGACGTTAGGTTATCAGTACTGTACTTAATGTACCACGTTAGTGCGAGGTTTTGCAGAGCAATAACCAACATGGCTTTCTTCATTTGGTAATCCGTGATACCCTGAGATTTCCATACAACCTTTGCGACGAACCAAAACTAGTTTGGATCTTCGTTCCCTATGCCCTTGAATACAAGTTGTTTTACGGAGTTCGCCATATTGAACAATGGTGGAGGTGGCAGTGGTGTGGGTGATGGGGTGAGTGGTGGAGGCAAGGATGGAGGTAGTGTAGATGGATGGGATGAGGGTGGCGGTGGTGTAGATATTTGCGGGAACCCTTGTCCTATCAATTGACTAGCACTTAGGGGATAAGTATACGGTGCTCCTTCGTTGTCACTCAAAGGAGGCCCAATCAGCGGGCTATCCTGAGGACCTTTTCTTCCTCCGTCCCTGAAATACTTTCTACTTCATGTAGCTCCAAACATCAAGCTAACTACATAACCCACTGTTCACACAAGAGCATCTTAATCTAAGTATTTAGTGATTTTAAATACTTACATCACGGTCCTTTAAAGAAGAGACACTCTACTTCGCTGTAACTGAAAAATACTCCTATGATGCAATCGAGCCAATGGTTGACAGCGCACGTGATCTTACCTTCAGAAGCTTCCAACCTCCTTACTAACTCCAATGTCCAAACAATCGATTGTAAAGCCTCCACCTTCCTTGGTCGTCTGCCAATTCTGAAATCCACTCATATAGCTCAACCAAGAAGGAATGAAAGAATATTTCATGTATTTCTATGTAGAGGTATCTGTCCAACTACTGTTCTTTTGTCAATCGTGGATTCTTGTTTTCTTGCACCACGAATTCATGGATCTTTCTATCCAATTGGGTTTCGATCTCTTTCTTAGTTGGATTCCAATGATACAACATCACACATCCTGTTATGCAGATCTTGGTCCTGGAAACGAAACCATTTGTTGGCTTGTTGGGCCTTGACCCAGGTTCAGTGTTAGGCAGCCAAGCAAATCCCTACACTACTCGCCCTTTCGGCATCATTCCACGGAGCACGAACTGAATTCCCACTCAAAGTAGTATGGGGGGATGCAGGAACCAAGTTTCCACACCCTGAGATGGTTGTGATGTTGGTTTTCTACCTCAATCCCTTCTTTTGTGCATATCGATAAGCCTTTTCGGGATTATTGATGTATTTCCTATTTTGTCTTTCAGAAACTTCGTGAAGGTATCCGACTGTCCTTCATGCAACCTTAAACAATGATTCAAGCACTTATGCGCCCCTGTGACTACGTTACTATCCTGTTCCATAATTATCTTAGTTGTTAGCCAACTTTATCATGCAATTAAGATTACCCTCGCATAAACATACATTATTACTTGCGTTCAAATAACAGATAGAAATAGATACATTCACGCATCAATTTGACATTATAATGTAAACCTAGAACTTAAGATATCATAATTGCATGCAATAATTAGAGATAGAAAATACAGTGATTCCAGAATACTTCTCTTTATTTATGATTCAAGTTCCTAGTACAGACTCTATCCGCCCTATGCACACAGTTGTAGGGATTTTCACACTCTGCTGCGGATTTCCACCTTAGGCCTTTGCGCACTCAGCTGCAGAGCCTCTTCCTATGCTAAGACTCTCACTCTTAGCTCTCCTAAAACTTCTCAGTGACTCCTTTTTTCTCTAACTTACTTACTTTCCTCCCTTTTTATACAATCCCATGGTCCGCAGACCATAGATAGATCTCAAAACCAACGCAACTTATCTAAACCATGGGCAGAAAATCATTTTATCTTTAGATATATTTCGTGCTTCGTGACCATAAAATGTGGATACTTTACATTTCTTTACACAAAATTCGGGCCTTCTACCCCAAAATTTGGGTGTTTAACCCAAAATTGACCCCCAGGGGACCCTTTATGGGCCCTGACCCAGGTTCAACGTTAGGTAGCCAAGAAAATCCCTACACTACTGGCCCTTTTGGCATCAGTCTACGCAGTTCGAACCAAAGTCTCACCCAAACCAGTATGGGGGGATGCAGGAAACAAGTTTCTGCACCTTGAGATGGTTGTGATGTCAATTTTCTACCTCAATCCTTGCCTAAGTCACCTGACACGGGGACACGGGACATGAAAATTCAAGTGTCTGATATGGGGCACATAGACACCCTGGAACAGGACACATATGACACATGATATATATATATATATATATATATATATATTATATATATAATGGGACAGAGCCTAACCCTTTTGAGATTCTTGTTTGAATGCCTTAACCTAACTTGTCTTATGCAATATATAAGTATATGTGTGTGTGTCTATCATTTTAATTTCTTAGCAAGAAATGTTAACCCTGCCATTTTTTTAACATAAGGCCTAATGACGAATTTGTAGATCTATAGGCTTTATGTACAACTTCCTTTAGCATATATTTATATCCTCTTCATACCTAGGTCATCCTGACCATTTACATGCACATGAAGAATACAAATGCCTCCCATTCATGGGAAGGTTTACCCAAGGATTCGACCTCTCACTTCCACACAGGAAAGAAGGCATCCATTGGAGAAAATAAAGCCATTTATCAACACAAATGGTACAAATGGTTTTCCATATAAAATAAAATGAATTTTTTAGGCATATAATCTATAATTGCATGAAAAAGGATTATAAAAAAAAACATAAAATAGTTAAGGATTTAATTCAATAATATTCATGCACCGATATCATGCCACCATGCAAAATGTTTCACAGATAATTTCCTTAAATTCGTAGCTCTTGACTCAGATCATTTCATTACAATTCAAAAAAGATAGGAAACTCGAGGTGGGATTTCAATTTTCCCCCCAACCATAGACCTATTGTAGCCATAATTACTTACAACAATCACCCTCTAACCAAAACCATGATCTAACAGAATTTATTTCTCAATATACTTTGTAGAAATCCTTCTTCAAGACACAAATGATAGGAAATTATGACAGTGGATGGTTTATCAACTAGTCAATCACGACAAAATTCATGGTAAGGGTGGTTTATTAGCTGGGTCAAACACCCTAAGAGTGGTTTAACAACCCCCAAAAAGCAACCAAGGTGGTTTATCAGCCCTAACAAGCACCTTGAGCAGTTTATAACCTATGTCAAGCACTCCATGAGTGGTTTATCAACCCACAACAAGCACTCATTCCCATTTCCTCTTGCTCCTTTGGTCACAATAAATTATTTCAGGGAAATCCCATTCCCTTAACTCATGGATTATTCCAGATTTACTCATGAACTCCACCAAGAAGAGGTCCAACCCCATATTTTTGTGCATTTTCCTTTCTATTATTTCCTCGGGCTCTCTTCATGTTCCTCTTGGACTCTTCCTCTTCTTTACTTTTTCTTATTATTTACGCCATAAAATTAATTTAAGGTGCAAACTAATCCCACTTGGGTTCATATTTCCCCTTCCCTCTTAGATCATGGATCTGTGGTCCCACATTTCATGTCATTACATTATTATATTACAAAAATCAAGGGAATAAGTACCAAGGGTGTCACAAACTCCACCCGCTTAAAGGTAACACCATCCTCGATGTTCTTATTAACATAAACAAAACAAACTAAGTTTTATACACAACTCTTACATTTCTTTATTCAACAAACAAAAGCTTGGTACTATGCCCTTATTTTCTCAACCATCTCCTAGGTGGCTTCATTAGGTTCAAAGTGCTTCCATTACACCTTGACTTTATCTATTGTTCTATTTTGGAGTATTATCTTCCTCTGGGCTAGGATGCATAGAGGTTCTAGTTGGAACTCTCCCTGTGATTCCACCTATATCACATGCCAGTCAATAACATTATTAGTGTGATGAACATATTTCCTACGGAAACATGAAAACATTGTGAGATTTCACTATGGGTGGAAAGACAAATCTATAGGTCACTGGCCCTATTCTTTCCAAAATATGAAATGGTCCACTATCTTTGGGTGCAATCTTGGTACATGAGCCCATTTTTAATGATATTTTCTTTGGCTTAATACATATATAAACATGTTGTCCCACTTGAAATTCTTTGTGTAGTCTTCGCTAGCCTGTATAGATTTTCTGCCTATCTTGGGAAACCTTTAAATTTTGTCTGATCTTGATTATTTCATGCTCCATTTATTTTGGGAAGATTGGCCCAACAAGTACTCTATTCACTGGATCATCCCAGATGATAGGGGCATTGCACTTCCTTCCATAAAGTACCTCAAAAGGGCTCATTCCCAATGACTCTTGGTAGACATTTTTGTATGAAAATTCTACTAGTGGAAGGTAGTCTTCCTACTTTCTTTTCTGATGCATTATGTACATCCTCAACATGTCCTCCAATATTATATTTACTCTTTCTATTTTTCCATCAACCTGAGGATGGTAACTGATACTAAAAGCTAGATGGGTTCCAAACCCTTCAAACAATGTCTTCCAAAATTTTGAAGTGAATTTTGCATCTCTATTTGATATTATCCTTTTTGGTACTCCATGCATCCTAATTATCTTCTTCATGAATATCCATGCTATATCTATTAATTTATGAGTAGACTTGACAACTATAAAGTAACCTTGGTCAACTTATCCAGTACCACAATGATATGATCATGTTATCTAGCTTTCATGGGAAATCCTATACTGAAGTCCATTAATATAACCTGCCATTTCCATTTTGGAGTTGGAATTGGTTGTAGCAGTCCAACTGGGTACCTACAATCTACCTTCACTTATTGTCATTCCAAACATTTGGCGAGGTATTCAACAATATCCTTCTTCATTCCTGGCTAAAAGTACATTCTCTTCATGCCTATCATCATATTTTGGTATCCAGGGTGGCCTGAGTAATGTATTTTATGGAATTCATCCATGATGGGCTTCCTAAATTCCTTTTCATTGGGCACATACTTCCCATTCTTGAATATTAAGATCCCCTCCTCATTGAGTTAATAGCTTTTGCTCGTTGATCCATTTGGCTATTCCTTCCTAAACTTCTTCACAAATTAATAATGCTCATCATTTATCAGCCCTTATTTAAATCTCTCTTTAAGGTCAAATGAGCAGGTGATTATGGATTCTAGGTGAACTTCTTTCACACTAATATTGAGCGCATCTTACCCCTTATTCTCTTTTCCTTTGATGTGCTTGAATTGAAAATCAAATTCACTGATCAAAGCCAACCACTTGAGTTGTCTAGCATTTATCTTGGGATGGTAAAATAGATATTTCACACCACCATGATCAATCATTCAATACAAACCTCCTCCGCAATAAGTAATGTATCCACATTTTTAGTGTGTGCACAATGGCTTCTAGCTGTAAATTGTCGGTGACATAGTTCCTTTCATGCTCATTCAACTTTGTGGATTCATAGAAAATCACATGCCCTTCCTACATAAGGACTCCACTAATTCCTTCCTTACAAGCATCTATGCAGACAACAAATTCCTTTTTTGGTTCAACTATTCTTAAGATAGGTGCACAATTGAGTAAACTCTTTAGTTGTTCAAAACTGACTGCATATTCAGGAGTCCACTAAAATTTTACTCCTTTATGTAACACAATGATGGGATGCCCAATTTTTGAGAAGTTTCGAATGAATATTCGATAGTGACCTCTCTCACATTCCTAGGTTTGGGCCATTCCATTATTTCTTTGATCTTTCGTGGGTCCACAACCACTCCTTCCTGTAAGATTACATGACCCAAGCAGTGAACCTAGGTTTGTAAAAAGTCACACTTGATGAGGTTGGAATATAATTTATGTTCTTTGAGTAATTTTAGCACAACCATTAAGTGTTCCTCATGATCCTTTTCATTCTTTGAGTATACTAAATATCATCCAAAAATACCAACACTAATTTATTAGAGCATGGCCTAAGCACATTGTTCATAAGTCACAAAGGTTGATGGAGAATTTTTAACCCCAAATGGAACTACTATGAATTCATAGTGACCATACCTCATATTGAATGTAGTCTTTTGAATGTCCTCCTCCTTGATTCTGATTTGGTGGTAACCCGACCTTAAATTGATCTTGGAAAACATTGTAACCCCTCTCAATTGAGCAAACATATCATCAATCCTAGGAAGTGGGTACTTATTATTCACGATGGACTTATTTAATTTCCTATAGTCGATACACATATGCAACATTCCATCCTTTTTCTTAACAGATAGTGCAGACGCTCCCCATGGTGATACATTGTGCTGAATATACCCTTTTTCCATCAATTATTTTAGCTATAATTTTAGTCAACAAGCTCAAGCGTGCTCATGCGGTATCAGGATTTTTCTGCTAGTGTTGTTCCCAAAATCAATTCGATTGTGAAGCCAAGCTCTCAGTTGGGAGGGAGTTCTAGAAATTCATCTAGAAATACATCGTTGTATTGGATCCATACTGGATAATTTGTAAAAGGATTTGTGTTGGTCTCTTTTTCCTCTGTGTTTTGAATGGCGTGCAGGCTACAACCTTTTGTTGCTACAACACTTCCCCTACATAATTGAGATTTTTTTGAGTGTCATCAAACTTTTTTTTACCTTGCAGCGTCATTGGGTTACCCTTATCGATGAGACATCCCAACACTGTGTTATAGCAATCTACCTTATCTTGTTGGCTTCTAGCCAATCCATACCTATTAGGACAACATATGATCCCAAAGGCAACATATTCAATTTAACTATTGTAGTGATGCTCTTGAGTTGTACATAACAAGTCCTACCATCTCTATTATTATTCTCTTTGTTCCAATGGCCAACTAAACAAACCATGATTCCTCATGGGTTTTCTTTGGAAATTTGAATTTTTCTATAATCTTAGGACTAATATAACTGAAATTAGATATTGGGTTAATTAAAACTGAGACTAGGGAGTTTTTTACCATACCTTCCATTTGAATGATTGCTACTTGTTGGAATGGTTGTCTATTATCCAATGCCGCGTATATTTTTGGGATGTTCTAGGCCACATCAGTCATGATCAATGCCTCATGTATGCTGTGTAGATTTGCATCAGACTTCTGCAACTTGAGGCAACCTCTCCTAAGGTGATTTTATTTTCACTTCTAACACTGATATTCTCATTACCTGATTTCCTAGGCTCATTTCTACTGACAATGAAGTTTTGTTGATGCTCACTTTTGGTGAAGTTATTAAACCTTCAACGCTTTCCTACCTTGCATTTTTTTTGCCAATTAGTCTGAACTTTAGTATTATGCTTAGATTGTTCATAACATCACTTATTATTCCTAATGACCTCCTCCAGAGTCTAAGGATCATTGAATTCTATTACGTCTTGGTATGCTTCTGGTAATCTTCTGACATACCTCTAGATATTGGTATTCCCATCCTTGATGTACTGTACATACCTTAGTAGCTCCAAGAATTTATTGGTATAGTCTTCACGTATAATCTATCCCAGTTTGTGTTCATAGAACTCCTTGGCTCTGTTGCCATAATATTTCTCAGATAGGTGCTTTTCTCAGAAGTACTTTTTAAAATTCCTCCTAGTTATCCCCTTCTCTCTAATTCCTTTGATGTTCTTAAGATCCTCCCACCATATATCAAATTTTCCCTTTAAGATGAAGACAACTACCATGGCCTTCATATTCTCAGTCTAGTCATGTAACTTAAAGTACTTATTTATGCCCAAAATCCAAGCCTCTGCATACTTT
>APFE030886384.1:72174-73977 GCA_000404065.3 Pinus taeda
ATGCCTCGACCTTACTCGATCAACACATTATATAAGTATATATGTGTGTGTGTGTGTGTATCATTTTCCTTGCTTAATATAATAAGTCTAACCCTCCTAAGCTTTAAAAGTTTGTAACATAAGGCCTAATGGCTAATTTATAGATCAACAGGCTTGATATACAACTTCCTTTAACATAGATTTATATGCCTCTTTCATACCTAGGTCATCCTAACTATTTGCATGTACAGGGGGAATACAAATGCCTCCCATTCATGGGAAAGTTTACCCAAGGATTCAACCTCTCACTTCCAAAAAGGAAAGAAGGCATCAATTGGAGAAAATCAAGCCATTTATCAACACGACATATACAAATTGCTTTCTACAAAAAATACAAGAACTTCTCAGGCATATAAGCTATAGTTGCATGATAGAGGCTCGTAAATATAACCATAAAATAGTTATGAATTTCAGCCAACAAGATTCATGCACCAATATCATGCCACCATGCGACACATTTTCATAGAGAATTTCCTTAAATTCACAACTCTCAACTCAGAGCATTTAATTATAATTTAGAAAAGAAAGGAAACTTAAGGTGAGACTCAATTTTCCACCCAACCATAGACCTACTATATCCATAATTACTTGTCACCCCCGAGCCAGATCCACATTCTATGGGAATTTATTTCTTAGCATCCTTTGTAGAAAGCCTTCTTTAGGACACAAGAGGATAAGGAATTATGATAGTGGGTGGTTTATCAACTAGTCAAGCATAGCAAAAATTGTGGTAAGGGTGGTTTATCAGCTGGATCAAGAACTCTAAGAGTGCCTTATTAGTTGTGTCAAGCACTCTAAGAGTGTCTTATTAGCTGTGTTAATCACTCAATGAGTGGTTTATCAACCCACAACAAACACCCTTCTACATATGGTTTATCGGCCCTAGCGAGTACCCTGTATGGCTTATCAGCTATGTCAAGCACTCCATGAGTGGTTTATCATCCCACAACAAGAATTCATTCCCATTTCCTCTTGCTATTCTAGTCACAATTATTTCTTTCAGGGAAATCCAATTTCCTCAGCTCATAGATCCTTCCAACTTTACTCATTATCTCCACCAAGAAGAGGTCCAACCCCATATTGCTATGCATTTGCCATTTTATTATTTCCTCAGTGTCTCTTCATGTTCCTATTGGAATATTCCTCTTCTTTTCTTTTTTTATCATTATTTACACCATTAAAATAATTTAAGGTGACAACTAATCCCACTTGGGTTCATCTTTCCTCTTCCCTCTTCCCTCTTAGATCATGGATTTGTGGTCCCACACTTTAGGCCATTACATTATTATACTACAAAAATAAGGGGAATAAGTACCAAGGGTGTCACACAAATACTAAAATACTCATGGGAAATAGATGGTTGAGTGTTGGTATGAACCAATGAGTCAAATATTATATTCTAAAATGCTTAAAATGGATCCCAAACTCAAAAACATAATAATAAACCAACTCAAAATGCATAATGATGTTATTAGAAGGGCTAGTCAACTTTGTCGACTATATATGACAATTTAACCCAGTTAAATGTCTAAGTTAGAATGTAAGTTAGTTGAAAATGTAGTCATATCCATCAACCAAGGTAGTTATATAATTGCAACTACCTTGTAACTAAGGGATATATAAGATAATGATGTTGTTTGAAGGACTAGTCAACTTTTTCGACTAGACATGACAATCAAACCTAGTCAACTGCTTAAGTCAGAATGTAAGCTAGTTGAAAACATAGTCAAATCTATCAACCAAGGTAGTTATACAACTACAACT
>APFE030886384.1:74855-94071 GCA_000404065.3 Pinus taeda
TATATATATATATATATATATATAGTTAGTTGTGATATCTTAATAGGAAGCTTGTTTGTTGGTCTCCCACAACTTGTGTTATTATTTAATTTCTCTCATCTATGTGTGTATATGTGTGATAATATATATAATAATGTATATTTCTTTGTTGGTACACTATTGGTAACCACCCATAGGCCCCTATATTGCAACATTGTTTCCATTACTGGTAGTTCATGAACTCGAGTTTGAGTAAGCATGCATATATAGATGTTAATTTTGGAAGATATTATGAGTGGTGAGAGTGAAAAATTGAGAATTACCTCAATAAATATGCCAGAAGAAATCAACTAACACTAGTAGAAGCAAGAGACCACTTCTTCACATAGATCAACAAGATATTTCTAGAATCCATTCCTAAAGAAATTATTCAATACATTATCCATTTTACTAATGAATAGTTTTACTTATGAATATAAGTTGATGTTAAAAATTATTAATGGAGGTTGAACACATTCGTACAAATGGGTTGAGAGAATTTGTAATGATCACTGTGAAGAGCAAGAAATCGAAGAAAAAGTGTCAGTTGATAAAATCAAAAGGATATTCCATGACGATATCCTATGCAATATACCTTCTCTCATGCATAAATTCTTTCTAGAAAAAAGGGTTGGTGACATAGTCAAATATTAAACACCACTAAATACTCCACCTATAAATACTAATTGTGACTAGAGAATGAAATGGAAAAATATCTTAGAAGCTAATCATAAATTAAATTAAATCACTAATTATGATAATCCTCATTGATTTCGAGTAAGTCGAGATTGACAATGGGGGGTCATCAATTCGTGAGATGCCTTAGTTAGAGTTGATTGAATTGATTGCACTAAAGAATACCATGCCAACATCAAGGAAGAAGTTATCTGAAAGGGAATACACACTAGAAGAAGGATCAAAGTGAAAGACCATGAAAAATGTAATATTATAAACCTTCAATTGACATTCAAAAAGTTGAAAGGGAGAAAGGAGAAAGGAATTGGTAGAATACGTGTAACACAAGTGATCCCCATACATTAATAAGAAATAAACTCCAAGAGTGACTAGTTGGTGTGGTGGACTCATTCGATATTGGTAGCGATCAACTGAAATCAAAAGGGGCTATCCCAACAATTCCTGAGAGGAGTAATACCATGATGATATATGGTGCTTGTAAACTTGCATATACTATATAAAGTACAAACGTTGATAACTCTAGCTTGATGTTGCCTCAATTTCTTATTCCTCAAAATGCTAGTCCCCATATTCATGAATTCCTCCACCACATATTAAATTTGGATCCCAATCCTTCTTAAGTGTGGTGCAAAGTTGATCCTCTAGGAAAGATATATGATATACTTTTGATCCAAATACCACAGGTAGATCAAATATGGGTAGATAAAAAAGTTGTGAGACCATCACACTCCACATAAAAGATCTCCTAGATTTACCCCCTTGCCAATTTTTTACTGAAGAAGAAGATTCCAAGTCAATGGATAGTTGTGGTGAACCAACATGTTCACAAGAATGGTGGCTAATCAAATATATGGATAAAGCTTTCCAAAAAAATCCAGTTACTCTAGAACAAAGGGAAATTAAATTCATCAGATTGATAAGAGTAATATCAATAGAGGTAGGGTCTTTGACTTCCCAAGTTAACAAGACCATTCTACAACCAACTTATAAAAGTGAGCCAACTACAATTTTGACTCAAACAAAAAATCAACAAATGTTTACTAGTCACGGAGACCGAAAATGCCATTGGTTTATTTGAGATTTTTTTGGAATCATTAGACATTAATAATGAATATAAGCAAATGTACCAATTTTTTGGCACCCTTTGAAAAAAAGCCTTAACTTGGTTCATGGAATTATCAGAGAATAAAATAAGAATAAAATCAAATATAAAATCCAAATTTTATCCTTATTTAAAGAGTAAGATGTCAAACATCTCACTACTCAAAGATTGAAGTAAATCAAGAAATGGCTAAGAGAAAAGAGCATAGGACATGACAAAATATCTAAGGATTTGATAAGTCAAATTCCTTTCCATTTAGATGAGAAACTCATGGTGTAGTGGTATGTATTAGTTTTATTAAAAAAAAATAGAGGAACACTATGAATTCATGACATTAAGTCATATGAAGAAGCATTGAAAAAATCAAAACACATAGAAACAAATGAGGGTTGGCCTTTAATGTCAATGTCTTTAGCTAATAAATATCTAGAGGAAAATTAGAAATTCTTCATCAATCGTTGAGAAATATGGCTATTCACAAATTGCAAAAATGAAGGCCATGCAAAATACAATTATAAATTTGGAAATATAGTTGAGAAAGAACTAGAAACACACATAACTTAAGTAGAATTACTCTATGAAATTTGTTAAACTTTGACAAGTCATAGTACAAGAGATTTCCCACACAATTTAAAAAATGTAAAACCAAAGTGGTGTGCAATTTGCGAGGAACCAAGTCATTTGAAATGAGGATTTCATTTGAACATTGGAACAAGCCAAATTATCTTACAATGTATCATACATAGACATCTGACTAAAATACACAACAAAATAATGGATATGAAAGGAGTGAAGGATATCAAGGAAGAGGAGGAAGATTCACAAAAGTTGGTACATGTCAGGGAAAAGGTCAATTATATTATTTTATATGTTGGAAAGATGATCACCTTTCCCTCAACATTATGTTTAAAGAATATAGTAACTTAAAATATTGTAACATGTGTGGCATGGGGGATCACTCTTTAAGAAATTTCCAAACTATGCTAGAAAAAATAATGAATAAAATAAAGGTTAACCTAGTACATAATATACCTAAGCAAGAAGTATCAAATCATACAAATTTGCATGTTGTGACTGATCATTATTTAGCCAACTAAACCATTTGCAAGGGGACACTCCTATCTGACCATTAAAGAATAAAATTGCATACCTTAATTTGGATCAAGAGAGATTATTGGTGCATGAGGCACTGGATTTTTTCAAGAATAAAGAATATGACAACAATTTAAGATGTGAAGTTGTTAATTGAAGAACTCCTACATTTACATAAAGAGAAATAGTAGGTTGATTGATTGCTTTAATTTCTTTACATTTTGAATAAGGACAAATAAGAACAAACACCGTATAGAAGCATTAGGAAATTATCACAAAATAAGATGTAGGGTGATTATGATCTGCAAGTAAACTTAGAAATTAATGTCTGCATGATAAATTTGGTTGTTCTCAACCTTGGATCCTAAGTAAACATTCTCCTTAGGGAGACTTGAATAAAATTCATAACATCACAACTACACAAAATAATAGACTATCTAAAGTTAGGGGCTAAACAATTTGTTGAACCCATTTAAAATTTACAAAACGTGCAACAACCATAATGAGTATCCTGAATGAAGACGAATTTGAAGTAACTGACTTAGCCAAAGGAATTCCAACATAGCTAGCACTAGTTATCTAACATTGAGGAATGAAAATGAAAGCCACTATCTCTCTAGAAAGAGACATGATTAAATTAAAAGGAAAAGGTTGAAATATAGAAATTCCCTTAGATCCTATATAATACAACCCATGGGTAGAAACTTGGGATGAAGATAATTAAATTAGAAAGTTATATAAAGTTATGAATCAAAATGAGAACAATGTCGATCTAAATGCATCTAGTCAAATTTTACATGGTTCACCATGATCTAATAGGCCACAATTCCAACATCTCATTATGCGAATGGTAAATTATACAAAATTATGATTATAATGCCAAAGAATTTTGGTCAATTGAGGTCATTTGTATTAAAATACATGCTCATGTGTTTATGTAAAGGCAATGATGTTCATATACAAGAAAAAACGTAGAAAAAACCAACCCTCCTGTAGAAATTTCACCTGTAGAACAAATCGATATATGCAATGTCCTAAAGCATAATAATTTTTCTACTTCTACAAAACATTAAGCGGAAGCATAATAGAATTCATGAGCAACATCAAGTAGAAACATGCATAACTGATCAAGAGAAATAATCACACATAACACAAGATATATCCAGGGGAAAGCACTAGCATAAAACCCCAACCATGTATTATCAATCAAGTGGAAATCCTCTTCATAATACGAAAAGAATCAGCTCTCAAGCTATCCAGTTCTCAATGAACTATGAAGATATGAAGATATATCTCATGAACCAACCAAGCCCTATATATAAAGGCTTTACCTATGGTCCAATCCCTATTTCCTTGCACAATTTTCTTAGGAAATAATAGCAAAAGCATATGCAATTAATCCAAACATACCAAGTTAACCAATGGTCTAACTACACAATCCTTGAGGACACTAGTTCCTCAACCATGCAAAAACTACTTACTAGAAATAGTCAAGCATCTGATAGTACACTGTCTCACATCTGATCTCAACTGGGTCTCTAACAGAACTGACATGCAACAGTTATCCATGAGTGAATTCTTAGTTATCTAAAATAATAGTTGTCACATGCATGCAAGCACTAACAAACTATATTTTTTATTTTAACAACTTGTTAAAATAATCTAACTGGACTTGACTAGTTAGAACTAAGTCAATTGATTCTCTCATTATAGAACTCATACTTATTCCCTCAATCAGTGGAGGAAATTAAGGATAAGTTCCTCAATCAGCGGGACAACTCACGTGCATGCTCACAAAGACTTCAAATTCAAATTTCCTTAACTAATTAACTCAACTGAATTAAATAATTAATATTTCCAACTGTTGTTAAGACAAAAATTAATTTTACTTCCTATAGATAGATTAGGGACTGCTATAAGTAGGAAGGGACCCATAAATGCTATTTTTAGAACTTTCTATTTTTAGCAGTTTCACCTCTCACCCAATGTGGCCAATGACTTCACTGGCCAAACTGCTGTTTTTAGACATGTTATTTTTAGCAGGTCTATTTTTAGCACATTCTAAATTTAACATTTCTTGTTGCACATTTTTCAACACTTCCTACCAATGCAACTAATAGAAATAACATCTCGTATGTTGTGTTTCAAACAATAGAGTTCACCATTAGAACATTCCAATGAGGTATCAAAAGCAATTGGAGAGAATGGTTGGATGAAAAACTTGGTTTGTTCATTCACTAGCCAAGCATCAAGATGGTGGGGGAGGCATGCTCTACAATTGTAGATTTGGATGACTACAACCACATACTTTATAGAAAGTTTTGCTGGCTACAAATTGTTCTCCCAAGAAAACATCCCAATTTTCAAAACTGGACATGATCTTGTTGCCCACATTCAATAATGAAAAAATAAATGGAGAAAAATTGGGTACATGGATGAGTGTGTTTTGCCTCAAATGTTTCCAAATACTCTAGATGATATACCATACAAATGGTACAAAATTGAAGAAGAAAGGGGGAACATGTTCTTTTGGTTTGACATCAAGAAGAAATTTATTAATGACTTCAAAATTTTACTAGGAGAAGTAGACAAATTTGAGATTATTGACACCTAATATTTGGGATTACGAAAATCCATGAAAATATTATAAATATCAAAATAAAGGAAATTGGAAGATGAAGAGACATTGGGATATGAATCCCAATAGTCTCCCTATCCTTGTATATATCCATGTTCTCTCTTAATGAAAAAACACAATTCATTCATGGAGTTACTCTCCTGGCTTGACATGGTATTAGATTCAACCCCATTTTTTGTTTCCCTCTACTCTTGTAACTCCTATTCTCTCTGCCATATTTTGTCCCTCTGCTCTTTGCCATAGTCTCTGCAAGATTCTGTCAATTCAAATGCCTTGGATCTACCTGTGAGTGTTGGTTTTGGTTCTGTGGTGCGTTGAAGGTGTATTCCTTACCGTCTGGTCAAATATATTGAGATAGTGATCGTGACTTAACTCCTGATGAGCGCTAAAGGCTATGCATTGAGACATCTGCATACATAACATTGAATGTTACTCTACATTTGACTCTGAACTTTGTCGAACTATTCACTGGTTATGATGATCGCGGTTTGCATGTAAATGGGGTATAAATGATATGGTTGTTTGGTGTGTTGATAAGTTGTGAGTGCTAGAATGTGCATTAAATCCCGGTATGCTATCATTTAAAAAAAACGTATGCATTGAATCACATTATATTTGTGAGAAAGGCAACATTCCTTTTCTTAATGACCATGTTCAAATGGTGCATCTGTCAGGAGGACTTGTGAGTATATTAAAATGAGTCTTATACCTCCTGGTATATACATGTGTGTTGGCATTTTATGATGTGATGGTCAATATTCCTTACTACCATGATTAATTTTTGAACACTTTGTAATTTGATATGCACTTCTTGGATGGTGTCTAGTGAATTCATATATGCATTGTATTTTTTTTTAAGGCTGAGTGTGTTGGGATGGGCATATGTTGTTGATTTTTTGAATGGATATTGCATCAAAATTTAAATGCAAGGAGCTATTACTCCGTGATCTTGTCTCCAAATTAGAACATCAAACAACAAAAGTAAATACCAATAGAGATATAGTAGGGTCCCAACCCAAATGATGAAACATGCATCAAACAGTTGGTTTTATATACTATAAGGAAATATATGTGCACCTAGCCTCCTTGCAGATTGGGGAATAATTTTGGGTCTGATGCAGATTCCCGTACTCCACTCAAGTGATCTATCCTGTCCACACCTGATCTTGATCCCTACTCACAACCATAAACAAACATAGACAACAAGTGACCTTCCTCAAAAGATCGTTAGATCAAAATATCATAGAAAAACCCATAAATCATGTTGAATACAACAGATACATGGAAGGAACATATGTTTCTATTAATCATGAAAAAAAGATTACAATCATATACCTTTGCCTCAAAGCCTCCTCTCCATGATACGACAGAGTCTCCCCATGATAACAAGGACATGAGCGTGAAGAGAAAGACTCAAGTAACAAGAACCTCACAAGATCTCTCTCTAACAATAGGATAGCAACATGGACTCTAGATCTCCAGCTCTTCAAAACTCTAGATCTCCAAAAACTAGTCTGACCCTCTCAAATGACCCAGTATAAATAAGCAAAAGAGAGGTCCCAAGGGGATGAATATAGATGCTTAGGACGACGATAAGTCATGGAAACTTTTAAATGATAAGTCCTGGCCAACTTGAATAAGTGATAAGTCGAACTGATCTCCTAGGGAGAAAGACACTCTAGAAGAGATCCCCATTCATAGGCATAGGAAAGAGTAAAAAAGGCCATAGTCGCTCGCATAAGGAAGGGTTGGGAGAAATTGGGAGGCTCTAATATCTCTCATAGGCCTCTATCTGTGTGACTGGGAAGTATGAATGGAAAAAGAAGGTTTAAGGTCTGGAAAAAGTCAAACAACCATAAGGATTAATGAACACTAACTGTAGGGAGTAAAATAGGTTGATAACAGATGTCCCCTAATGTATGAGGTCAAAAGAAAAGCTAATGGTTGAAATACATTATGATAAAGCTCATAGGTTAAAAATTAGTGAGGAGACAAAGCGAAGAATGTGGAACAGAAGAATTTGGAGTTGAAGTATCATTTGTCTTGATAACATCCCTGAGGCGTGAATTACCATGCTCGGTCATAAGAAGATACTGAACATGGCAGCTAAAAAATACATTATGGATCCATGAAATGAAGTGCTAGATCATGGCCATGAAAGACATACACAATGGATCCATGTGAATCAATAAATAGAGCATACATGTTAACAAATAAAATCATGGATCTATGCCATAGTATACATCAATAGGAATATGGAAACATGACAAACATAAAAGTGTCTCAAGATAGTCCTCAAAGTACATGAATGATACATAACTCCAATGCATCCTGGGAGGGATGCCATATAAGAGTGAAATATCTCTAACCCAAGGTCTTTGACATAACCCTGATGGTACAAATATACACCATGAAAATAGATGAGTTGATGTCGAACATGGTAGAAACCTATTGATTACCAGCCAATGAAGTAAACTAGTAACATATGTGAGGGAATCCACCAATGAGGAAAATGGACCCCAAGGTACCTAGTACAGTTCACCAATTGTGAATAGATGAGTTGATGTTGAACCCCAGTGAACTCGACCAATAATAAGCTAATAATGTAAACCCAATGTTGATCGCGAGGAAGCCTGCCACTTAGGTCTGCAAGCCCCAAGGTACTACAGATTCCTAGATCAAACTCTTGGATAATGAGCTGAAGTCGACAGGAGAAGATTCATCGAATGAGGGCCTTGATGTTTCCCCCATCAATCAACACGAAATACACTAGGATGTTGTAAGGTATGGATGAAGTCATGAAGTGATGAAGTACAATTGACATAGGGATGTCCGATTCAAAAAGGTCAACGGACTACTGCAGATGACCAACATAGGATGAGACTTCCCTTGAACAAATAGTGACATGACATAAAAGTGACTTGGCAGCATGACTAATGAGCACCATGTGATATCATGCAAAAACACAGGAGGCATCAAGGCATGCTCCATATGACTGGAAGAGTAACTAGTCGAAGGAGTAAAGAGACTCATAGGGATGGTATGGCTCTTAGGAAAGCAAAAGCCCAACTGTAAGATAATTATGCAGACAGGTGCCATTTTCAAGGCTGACACAAAGGATGTTGTCATTTCATGACTAATGGAAATAAATTTTCCCTCCCTTCTCTTCTTATAAGTTCATTTTTTCATAAAGTTCTCCTCCAAGCCCAAAAAAAGGATAAAAGTATACAAGGGAGAAACTCCTAGCCACAGTAGACTAGGGTATTCCTTTTCATAACTAGTCTATCCCAGTATGGAAAAGGGTTAAACTTATACTAGGTAGAGGACCCTTCAAGTACTTTTACGAGCGTGAAGGAGACAAGTTCACTCGACAATCTTTTCTAAATTAAGGAGTATGAAAAGAGCTTAAAGAAAACTCCTCATGGGGGAATGAGTGGTATAGACAATAGCAACTGGTTCTAGTAATGATGGAACTACTTATGACATAATGAAGATAAGAGGTTGGCTAACATGACCACTCATCGCAGTGGTTCCTCAAAGAAAGGGTAAAACAACAAGGAAAAGCATATGATAGGCCATGCAAATGATGGCGATGGAATGAAGAAACCAAGGCTTATCGTGCAAAAGTAGGATTATAAAAGTAGCAATCACAAGGGATAAAGTGTGGAATCCTCCTCAGGTATGGCCATAAAGATGACGAATAAGAGGACATGAGGCTCAAATTCTAACTCATGGCGGTCAAAAGGAGGGATTCTAAAAAGAGGAATAAAATCGACTGCATGGACACTAATATGGAAAAAAGGTGCTAATCTAGGTCATCCATGTATAGGTAAGCTCTACTACCAAGCTACGACGTGCATATAAAAGAGTGGCTAATTACATAACTTGACAGATTTGGACCTAAGGCTCATTGATGGCACCGATGGTCAAGAATGCATCTGTGATGGTTATATATGACCTACTATATGTTAGCAAGAGGATACATACCTCAAGCCCAATGGATGTCGTAATAAAAGCGTCACCCTGTCCTATAAAAATAATATAGAAATAATAAACCCATGGTTTTTTTCCCCCGGGGAAAAATCATAATTTTCTATTATATATAAAGAGAATTACATGTTGTATATGCCAAAGTGGCATATGCAAAAATTGGGCCCATGGCCATCAAATAAGTTCAGTACAAAAAACCCTGATAGGGTGGATTGTAAGTAGTGTTGTAAAGAATATATACATTAGAGGTTTGTATCATATATACATCATATGTTTGTAGCAAAAAACTGTGTCAAAAAATAACAAAATAGGGCATGTTGGCCCTCATATAATGTTGGTCTATATACAAATGATGGTAATATTGGAAATGCTCATCCCCTTGATGTTCCCTTATGGTCCAGATGCCCTTGGGTTGGATCGTCGCCTCCTTCGATAATTTTTCGGTAGCTCGGTTGCATTCCCTGTAAATATGTTGGCAAGAAATAAATTCAAATTGTGATTTGAAAAACAATGCCTCATCCAAATTATTACTAAGCGAATGCATATGACAAGTGGATGCATTGTTGAACCAATTGTTATGATTTTTGAGTCCCCAAAGATTTGTATCTATTTGCAATCATGTGCCAGTGCAAAGTGGAGCAGGTGATGAAGTGTGATTAATTCAGCGAACTTACTTGTGCATGTGCCCAGTCCCATTTGGATATGGAAGGTGTGATTTTTAGATTTATGCAGCAATATGTCCCCACCACATCTGTATTCTTGTGTCGTGCCATCAAAGTAGGCCCAAGATATACCGGGTTAATGGTCTCAACAGTCACTATACGAGCCGGGGTTGTGTTATCATCCTCAGGAATGTCATGGAATGCTGATAATATTCGAGCGATGGACAAAGGCCAGTTGATGGCCTTGTCTTGAAAGATAACCCCATTTCGAAGCAGCCATATAGACCAACTAATAATTAATGGGATACATAGTTATTTTTTATTCATGGTCCCTAATCTCTAATGATTCTAGCCATACAAAACATGATTCTTAGACCATCGGGCATTAATAGCAAGTATTGTGAGGACCTGGTTCAGAAACTCAATAACTGAGCTGCAGAGAAGGAAAAGGTGGCCATTTGGTTCTTCTGCCTAATGGCATAAGATACATCTCGAAGGACCATGGTATGACCTATGCATGAGATTGATTTCTGTATGAGTTTTTTTCTTCAAGATGTTCCACATGAGTAGTCTAGTTCGACGCGGGGCTTTGAGTTTCCAAATAAGTTTCCACCAATCAATGAGTACATGAGGTGTAAGTGCAGCTTGTATAATAGGGTAACCATCTTTTGGTGTATATATACCATGCCCAACATGCACCCAAATGAGTTCATATGTCCCTTCTATGATGTGGACGTGAGATTCTAATAGTGCCCTTAGATAATCATCCCAAGCCCAATGCCAATGTGCAGGGATTCCTAGATCCCCAACCGATCTCCATGCTTGAGTGAATATGGTGGAGTTCTCCATATTTACAATGTCTGCAATTCTATGAATTTCATGTTGTTTAAGGTGTAGTATGAGGTCATGGGGGAGTAGGTTCCCACAGCCAGTCCATAGATCAATGCCTAACCTTACAAATTTACCATCTCTAATGCACCAAATGAGTCCATTTCTGACAATGGGAAGTGCAAGGAGGATAGCTCTCCAAATTGATGAAATACTCGATTTATTCCAAGTAGGTAGCCAGATCCAATCCATGATTGTAGTGACCAGATGTATTTGTAATGTACTACCTCCTTCCATAGGCTATTGGAAGTGAGAATGCGCCATCCCATTTTTACAGCAAGAGCATGGGAAAAAGCTAATAGATCTTTAAGTCCCTAGTGCGCCCGCACCCACCCCACCCCCCACCACTTCCTTGGAAGTGTAATTTGGGTCCATCCCACCCATGCAAATGGTCTCCCTTCCTTATGTCCGATCTAACGGAATCTGCAGCATAATTTTTGGATTCGGGCTAGGATGCCTTTAGGAATCCATGCTAATGACATCCAATACATCGGCGTTGCCTCCAGAACTGATTTGATGAGGACCAGTCTTCCTGTCCTTGATAGGAATCTATGATTCCAATTGTGAATCCTCCTTTCAATCTTGGCTACCAACCAAGTCCAATCAACAATCTTGTACCCGTGGGGTTTGATCCGAAATCCTAAATATTTAAGTCCTCACTCCAATTGTGTGTGCTGATAGGGAAACTTTTGAGAGGCTGCCTACATTTCCTGTATTGAGAAAGTAGAGAAGGTGATAATGGATTTCATCTTGTTGGGCTCCATACCTGTAGCTGTTGTGAAAAGTAGCAAAATCTCATGGAATGCAGTGGAGTCTTGGATGCCTCCATTTAAAAATATAATTACATCATCCACAAATATTAGCTGAGTGATGATGCATTATTCAGTGAACTTTGGTCCCATAATCCTCCCCTCCCTTCTAGCTTGGTGTATGAGTCTATTGAGATCTTCCATAACAAGGAGAAAGAGGAGAGGGGACAGGGGGAAACCTTGCCTCAGCCCACGTTCTGCATGAAAGAAATAGGAGGCAGATCTATTTATAAGGACACTAAAAGATGCAGATGTAATGCGGGAGATGGTACAGTGATGAAGGATACCGGGAAGCCCAAGTGGGTGAGGAACATTCTGATATATAACCAGCTAAACCCGTCGAAAGACTTAGATAAGTCAATCTCGAGTAAGGTTCCTTTGAGTTTCTTCATCTTGATGGATTGGAGGGCCTCCTAAGTAGTGCCCACAACCTCATGGATTTTTTGATTGTGAAGGAAAGCAAACTACTCAGGGAGAATATGATTAGATAGAATGGGTTGAAGGCAATTAGCAATTATCTAAGCTATGATTTTGTAGAGGCAGTTGCATAGAGAGATGGGCTTGAAGTCATCAAAGGAGATGTGTGAGTCCACCTCGGGGATAAGGGCGATGAAGGTGGAGTTGATAGCCTCATACAGACGATTGGTGAGTCTACATTCCCCCACCAGATTGAGAAAATCTTGTCCAATGATGTCAAAAAAGGAAATATAGAACTCAATTGTCCACCCATTTGACCTAGGGTTCTTATCCTTCTTGAAACATTTTATAGTGCCCTCTAATTCACTTATGGAAATAGGTTTGAAAAGCTCCTCAGAGTCTTCATGATCCACATATCGAGGGAATAACCATGCTATGTGAATAATTTTAGCCAAGGATGCTCTATGGGGGGCCTTGAATAGCTTCCGGAAGTGTGAGTTCTCGAGGTGGGCAAGCTGATAAAATGACGTAGTAGACTGACCATCTTCAATGGGCATGCTCCAAATAGTGTTGCTGGCCCTCCTACCTTTAGAAAAATTATGGAAAAATCTTGTATTATCATCTCCAGCTTTTAACCAAATGGCTCTATTCCTGAGGCACCAATTTTCCTCATGGTCTTTTAGAATCTTGGCTCTATGTGACTCTAAACCAGTGAGGTGAGTTTTTGCCTCATCCGATAAGAAACCTTTTCCATGCTCATCTAGAAGATCTACCATCTGAAGTTCAATGGATGTGAGTGTTGCTTCATCCTTGTCTCTTTTTTCCTTAGCCAATTTTATGGTGAGGCTTTTGATCTTGAGAAGATCCTGACAGAAACCCTCAACAGTGGTTCTCTCCCTATTATGTGGATGGGAAAGCCAAAAATCAGTGATTAACTTTATGTAATCTGGGTTCATCAACCAAGAGGAATTGAATTTGCAAGGAGTCCTAGGTTTAGGGAAAGGCCCTGAGAGCTCTAGGTAGATAGGAGAGTGGTTTGAGATTCCACCATACCAACCCATTGCTGATAATTTGGAAGAGCCTGAAGCAAGTGTTCTTTAATAATAAATTGGTCCAATCATCTGGATAATGCAGCATCCCCGGTTCTTCTGTTGCACCAAGTAGGCATCAGTTTATACATAGGAATATTGATTAAATGGTGTTTCTCCATAAGTTGAGTCATGGAGTCTGAAATTGGATCAATCTATGCATTACTGCCCTAAGATTCCCCGAATCCAATGGAGAAATTCAAGTCCTCTCCTAAAATGAGATTATTGTAGTTGACAAGGGAAAGGTTAAGCAAATGATTCCAAAATTCAGCTCGGTTGAGACATGGGGCATAGATATTCAAAATTCTCATCCCCAATCCTAATTTATAGGAGTAGATGTCCATACCAATGAAGCCAACACCCCCCCAAGTGGAGACAGTATTAATGGTGCGAGGATTAATCCCTAAAGCAATACCACCAAACCACCCTATAGTATCGTGAGCATGAAAATTCCAACCAGGTTTCAGTGATTGTAGAACATGGAAAATTTTGTCCGTAGTGGCCAGAGTTTCTTGCGGGTATAGGATGTCGATGGTCTCAGCTTCCAATAGTCTTCAGAGGGCATATTTTTTGGTAGGGCTTGCCATACCCCTATAGTTCAAAGATAACCATTTCATGATAGAAACCGATTAAGGGTGTTCAATGCTCTAAGTACCCCGTCAAGAGTGGATTGTCTCCCAATAGCTACGTCAACCCCAGCCTAAATGATAGCCTTGTAGATGAAATAATGTCTGCCTCTGGTGGACTTGGAGGACTTAGGAGGGGAGATCAGGCTAATCCCAAGTAATACGGGTGGGAGGGATGAGTGAGACCGAAGGCTGTAAGAGTGAGAGATCCCCGAAGAGGTAGGAGCCTCCGGGAGGGGGTCGGAGGGATGGTCAAATGGTAGGCAGAGTGGTGGCGATGGTTTGGGGTTTCCAATCTAGCGGGCAAGATAACGAGGATGATGATATGCCAAGAATGGATGAAAATGCAACATGACGATGCCAAACAGAAACAAAAGAGAAAATAGGAGATGTAGAGATGAGGGAAGAAGTAGTACCCGATGATCAAGCAGCTATAGTTGTAGCCCTGGATCTCGTGATGGGTGGAGAAGGAGGCCTGGGAACAATCAGAACAGGGATCTATGCATCGACGCATCCAGTGAGACTCGGCCCCTATGATTGAGAGCACGACTTGGATCAACCGTAGCTGCTACATCTAGTTCCTGGAGGGAGATAAGGGAAGTTTCACCAAAGGGTAGGCATTGAATAAATTCCCCACCTTATGCCACCATCAGTAGTGGAAGGGCACACCTTCATAGTCCAGGAGTTGAATTCTAGTAAATCTTCCCCAATGCAGAGTGATCTAAGCCTCCAGTCCTTCCTTGATATCCAAGTAAACCAAAATTCGAGCCATAGACTTATTGCCCGAGGATTCATAGGCCTTGTCAAAATCCAGATATGTTCCAAGTGCATTCCCAATGTGCGAAAATACATCTTCAGACAAAAAGTGCAGTGGAAGGCTCGGAAGCCTGACCCAAATTGGTCCTGCTCCCACCTGTTTGCACTCAAGGTCGAAAAGTAGAGTCCATCTCTTGAGCACGGCTGGTGCCATCTCTATGTGCCAGTATCATGACAGAACCCAAGTTGTTTGTTCCTCTCGAGTGAAACTCAGTTCAAACCATCCTCGGGCCAAGGTGCTTACAAATGGGAGTTCTGTCAGGATATGACCCCAGATATCCATGACCCATTGGCGAAGACAACTGGCTGCGTAGGCATGCCCTTGAACCCTTCCAACCAGCACCAGGTGTTGAAAAGTGTGCAATAATGAATGCTAAATTTAGGAAGTGCTAAAAATAGAACTGCTAAAAATAATGATTATAAAAATATCAGTTTGGCCAATGAGCATTTTGGCCACCTTGGGTGACAGGTGAAACTGCTAAAAATAGCATCTTCTAAAAATATCATTTCTGGGTCCCTTCCTATTTATAGCAATCCCTGGTCTATCTATAGGAAGTAAATTCGAATTTTATCTTACCAACAGTTTGGAATATTAATTAATTAATTCTCCATGAGTTAATTATTTAAGGAAAAGCAAACTTTAAGTCTTTGTGAGAACATGCAATTATTTCTCCACTAATTAGGGAATGTGTCCTTGATTTGCTCCACTGATTGAGGAATTAAGGATGAGTTCTATATTGAGAGGATTAGTTGAATTAGTTTAACTTAGTCAAGTTCAGTTAGATTAATTTAACAAGTTGGTAAATTAATGAGATATAGTTTGTTGATGCTTGCATGCATGTGACAACTATTATTTTCAGATAACTATGTATTCACTCATAGATAACTGATGCATGTCAGTTCTATCAGAGACCCAGTTGAGATCACAGAAGGGATAGTGTACTATTAGTTGGATGAATATTTTTCCTATAAAGGAAGCTCATCCATGATGAGGACTTATCTCCTTCAGCTTTGTGCGGTTATTTCAGAGGTCAGTGTTGTGTGTGAGGTGAGAATCACACAGGTTGCAGCTGGAGGACCCAGGAAAAACTGTGCATAGAAATAGGAGACTTGGAGGGTAGAGGAGAAGGTTTGTGAGAAGCCTTTGACTGTCTATGAGAAGAAAAGGGATTGTACTAAGAGCTGGATAGCTTCCAAGCTAAGGCTTTGTGTAATCCAGACCATATTTCCACTTGTATGATAATATAGAGATGGGGTTTTAGCCAGGTGCTTTCCCCAGGTAAATTCTTCTGTGTTATGTGTGATTGATTCCTTCTTATTAGTTATATGTGTTCTTATTGATGTTTCTCATGGTTGATTAAGCTTCTGCTAAATTCTCTGTAGAAGTAGATCAAGTGTTTTGCTTTAGTACATTGCATTGCTAGGTGGTCTACAGGTGGGAAATTTCTACATGGTATCTGAGCTAGCTGATTTGTAGAGAAGGTTCTACATGGTATCAAAGCTAACTGATTTGTAGAAAAAATCTACAAAATTCTACATGGTATCAAAGCACAAGTGATCAAGGAGAGAACAATATATTGAGAGGAGCTTTCAAACTTTTGAGTTTTAGGCCGAGTGTTTGCAGAGCATATCTGAAAATTTTTGTACAAAATTCTTAGAAATAAATAGCGGATTTGGATTCCTTGTGAAAAGATACCCAAAATTCAAAAAAAAAATTGGCTGAATCGGAGTTCGGATGAGGGAGATATCGCTGATTTAAAAACAACTCTTTTTCTAGAAAATTTTGTGACAACGGGAAAGTGGAAATAGATTGGTGTGCTAGCCAAGAACCTGTATGCACTTGAGGTACAAGATGCATGCAAAGCCTTGAGGAGCAAGGCAAAGGTTAGATACTTGGTGGTTGAGAGGGAGAGTAAATTACCTCTCAACATGCAACACGAGAAGAAGTCTCAGACAATAGTGGAGGAACCATAATTGGTGAAGTAGCTTTAGGAGGTTGTGGAGCAGCCACAACTAGAGAAGTTGAGAGGAGATCAAGTAGAGGCATCTACTCATGCAGAGACCTCTAGTAGGGGGAAACTTCGAGCCAGGTGGGTAGAGGGATCACATGCAGCCATACCTCCAGGTAGGAGGACCTTGCTACAGGAGCCTCGATGTGGAGTAGCAAGAACTGACTGATTGGGTAGAGACAGATGTGGATGGAGTGGCAGAGAGAGATACAGTGCAGGAAATCCCAGGACAACGCAGAGCATGCAGGCTGCAGCAATGTGAGAGGCACAAGTGTGTTGCACAGTGCAGGGTAACACAGAGAAGGGTGCGATGGTGCGAGATGCATGGAGATGTTGCAGTAGCATAGAGGTCAGAGAGGGACCACTTGTCAACAATAGGTAGAGCTTCAACATCAGAGTCTATTTCTAGACCAACAAAGAGGTCAGTTGGGAGTTTTTTTGTTCCGAGTGTTGTTGAGCAACCGCCCTTGGTAGATGTGTTGAATGCAGTACATTCCAGAGTTACAGGATCAGGTTTGAGAGGAAGCCTTTCCTGTTGAGAGGGTGTGTTGAAAAATGTGCAACAAGAAATGCTAAATTTAGGAAGTGATAAAAATAGAATTGCTAAAAATAACGCTTATAAAAATAGTAGTTTGGCCAATGAGCATTTTGGCCACCTTGGGTGAGAGGTGAAATTGCTGAAAATAACATCTTCTAAAATAGCATTTTTGGGTCCCTTCCTAATTATAGTAGTCCATGGTCTATCTATAGGAAGTAAATTCGAATTTGGTCTTACCAGCAGTTTGGAATATTAATTAATTAATTCTCCATGAGTTAATTAGTTAAGGAAAAGAAAACTTGAAGTCTTTGTGAGAACATGCAATTATTTCTCCACTAATTAGGGAATGTGTCCTTGATTTGCTCCACTGATTGAAGAATTAAGGATGAGTTCTATATTGAGAGGATCAGTTGACTTAGTTTAACTTAGTCAAGTTTAGTTAGATTAATTTAACAAGTTGTTAAATTAATGAGAGATAGTTTGTTGATGCTTGCATGCTTGTGACAACTATTATTTTTAGATAACTGTGTATTCACTCATGGATAACTGATGCATGTCAGTTCTGTCAAAGACCCAGTTGGGATCAGAGAAAGGACAATGTACTATCAGTTGGATGAATATTTTTTTCTATAAAGGAATCTCATCCATGATGAGGATTTATCTCCTTCAGGTTTGTGCGGTTATTTCAGAGGTCTGTGTTGTGTGTGAGGTGAGAATCACACTGGTTGCGGCTGGAGGACCTAGGAAAAATTGTGCATAGAAATAGGAGGCTTGGAGGGAAAAGGAGAAGGTTTGTGAGAAGCCTTTGACTGTATATGAACAACAAAGGGATTGTATTAAGAGCTGGATAGCTTTCGAGCTAAGGCTTTGTGTAATCCGGACTATATTTCTACTTTTATGATAATACAAAGATGGGGTTTTAGGTAGGTGCTTTCCCCAAGTAAATTCTTTTGTGTTATGTGTGATTGATTCCTTCTTATCAGTTATATGTGTTCTTATTGGTGTTTCTAATGGTTGATTACGCTTCCGCTAAATTGTTTGTAGAATTAGATCAAGTGTTTTGCTTTAGTACATTGTGTTGAAAATGCAACAAGATGATGGAGCTTAGTGAAAAGAAGTCGCCTTCACTAAGTGGGCCCGCAGGCTATTTTTTGGCGCAAAGTCTATTTTTAGACTATGTCTATTTTTAGACATATGGATCATGGTCTATGAGTTGCATGATGCTATTTATGGATGATTTGTCATGTTGGTAAAAATAGATGGACCTATATTTTTATACATATGGGCAGAGTCTATTTATAAACTACCAGTCAAAAATAGAACAGTCGAATATTATTAGCTCTTAATTATATTTGGACTATAAACATTATCTTATCCTCTTGCAGCACTTCAGTTCGAGCTACGGATGTGGCACATGCAACTGCCAGAAGGAAATACGCTTTTCCTATGGGTTAGTTGAGCTATTGCATGATGGACTTCAGTTAGAACTCAAGTGATTGAGTTTGGCGGAGTTGATTGAGGAGTTGATGGAGTTGTGTTCAGTTTGACTTAGTTGAACTAGTTGTATTTAGTCTAACTGACAAATACACTAGTGATAAGTGGTGTGAATTAATTATTAATTAATTCACTAATTATTAACTCATAAATCAACTAAAGAATACATCAGTTAACTCAGTGCATGGACAGTTCAGTGGAGACAAGTGTTAGAGGTGGGTGAAAGGGTGAGACTACTATCAGTTATGACTATAGTTGTGCATGAGATTTGCACAATCATGGATTGAGATTGCCAATGAGGATTGCGCAGTACAAGCCAAGGGAATTCGAACT
>APFE030886384.1:119070-152882 GCA_000404065.3 Pinus taeda
AATGCTAGTGAAATCAAGAATTCCTATTTGAGCTTAAGAGGAGAGATCACATACCTTTTTGGCCCCATTAGGAAGTGAGTGAAGCTTGTCAAAGTAGACGAGACTTCTTGTTGGACCCTGGAAGGAGCTTGTACAGCGTCAAGGCAAAGGTTGTAAGGTTCTTTTCTTTTGAATTAATACAATCAAGCTCATTTTCTCAACAAGTATCTTATGTTATTTGTTTCATGGACTCCTTGACTTTCATGTTAAATATGTTTTATAATATTGGATATTCAGGTGCTATTTAATTGTTTGCCTTGTTTGTGCTTGCAGGTTTGCGACGAAGGAACTTACTTGGATCAAAGGAGCGAAGGCATCTCCGAACTTGCGTTGGACATGAGGTAGGCCCTTAAACACATTTGTTTACCATTATTTATAAAGCGCATTTAGAGAAAGATAGTGTCTGGTTGGTTTGTTTGTCATTAGGTCTTCATTAGATTCTAGGAAGGTCTGTCTTGTCCGCAAGATCGACTAATTCCGCGTGACAGGAGAGACCAGGATTAACCAAAGGGTGAGGCAAAAGGTGTGGCGCGACCGATAACTAGGGAGTAATGAAACCAGTGGATGGTTCGACCACAAGAGGGTTAGTGGAAGGGGTAGTCAACTAAGGGGAGTCTGCAGGGACAGAGTCAAAGGTAGGGGATGGTGGAATGCATGAAACGAGCTAGGTTAGGGTTGTTGGTGAGAGGGGAGGGTAGTTGAAACCTGACGAACCAAGGGAAAAATCAGCGGACGGAAAAGGACATAAGGAGGATATAGGGATGTAACGACTACAACATAGATCCAGCAGAGATGAAAGGATTATGCCCAGTGTTTCTCTAACCGCTCCCACCAGTGAAGACCTTAGGGTAGTCTAGATGGACCCTTCGGGGTGTGGATCCTCTGAATAGTCAACCAAATCGATACATTGTAGACCATAGACCCATGGTTAACTCACATAATGAAGTAAATAAACATGGATGAGGTAAAAACAAGACCATATAGTTTTTGGTTTTTTTGAATTTTATATATATATATATTTTTTTTGTATTTTTGGCATAAATGAGGCATGAAAAATAATCACATCAAACACCAAACCAAAAACAAAGATAAAGCATCACATTCCTATGTAAAATATGTATAAACACTACACATTCTAATAGGTCACATCAAAATGTGCCCATAGCTGGGTGCGGGCCAAGGGTTTCTATACGCAAACTCATGGAGGGTAATGGAACCAAATGACTCACTAGTGTGGGGCCATGCCAAAGGAAATCCAATTTTCCAATATGGAAAGGTTGACCATGCCAAGGACATTCTAACATAGTCATGCTCTTAAAATTGTCTTGCGGACATAAGGGAGGATCAAGACATGAAGGAGGTATAAGACGCTCATTAACAAGTGGTAAGGAGTTGGAAAATTCATTGGAAAGTTCGACAGTAGAATCCCAAGACTTAACTCAGTCCAGAGGTGGCACTTCCAAGGAAGGTCTAGGAGCCCCCCCCCCCCGAATCATTCCAATATTTGTATTTCCAAGCTCTACTTATTCAAAATTAGGGAGAATAGAGGCAGAAATAAGAACAATATCCATAGGATTATCAATAGGTATATCCATGAATACTAGGTTGACTAGCAGTGGAAGTTTATCATCGAGGGAGTCATGTGGAATAGGTAGACTGATGGCCCATGTGGGCAAAGGAACCTCGTCATATTCCATATTGTGATGGATTTTCTAACCAGTGTTAGGAGGTATTGACGAGACTACTGAAGAGGCCATCTCTTCCACAAAGGTGGTAGAGGATGCTCACTAGCTTAGTCAACTTCCATAAGATCAGGCAATACCAGCTAAGGATCAGAAGGTCTATGGGGTCCACAAGTGTCAAAAGAGATCATATGCATAAGAGATTTCAAAGTGGATGAAGGAATTCAAGGAGGTGGTAATTGAGGAAAAACACCCCAATAAGATATGATCTTCTAAACAAGGCTGTGCCAACACTTTGATACTGACTAGGGTGATTTTCAACAAGTAGGATTGAGTTCCCCGTAGTGGTAAGTTTGGTCATTGGCACACAATAGTCTAGTTGGTCAATGGTCACAATCTTGCCTTCATGAGGAAGAAAAGGACAAAAAATACATATGATACCACTACATTCATGGCATAAAACCAACTATGACGAAGGAGTAGGTTGTAATCCAATGTGGCATCGACAAATTCAACATCGAAATATACAATCTCCCCCCCCCCCCCCCCCCAACTCAATGGAAAACTTGGGAAGAACCCCTTTGGTACAAAGTTGTGTCTATCAAAATATTGAAGAGTGGTGTTGGACGTAATGAGCGTTGGAGAGTGAAGAGCCTTCCAACATGATGCTAACAAGAGACAAGTGGAAGAGCCTTCATCCACCAACGTGTGATGAATATTAGTTTGGAGAACAAACACGATAATATGAAAAGTGATATGATGGGAAAGACGAGGATCAACCTTGTCAACATTAAACACAATGAGACTTCATTGAGATAGATTGATTCCACCAATCACAGACCACAAGGCCTTGCATTGCCGAGGACAACTTTGCAAAACCTCCAGGGAAAATATGGCACAAGGAGCCTAAGAAAGATATTTAAAAATAATGTAATAATAAGCAGATCGAGTAGAGGGATTGTGTGTTTTCTTACAGATGACACCCTTGGGGGGGTGATAAATGGGTTTCAAAGTATTATCTAATGTGAGAGGTCCAGTGGAGGTAGGTGGAGTGAGTGAGTCCCTAGAAGAAATTGACTCAGGAACATCATAGGATTTGGCTCGTGTGGTCACATTCACATATTATTTGCACATAAATACGAATGAACTATCGGTAGGATAGAAAAATGGCCCCTCATTTTACCCTTGCAGAGGTGGACAAGGCTAGGCAACCCTTTTTTATTGAGGTTGTGCAGGAAATGGATGAGTTAAAACAACAGGCTATTAGGTAGACTGTGGTGGTGCAAGGAGCCTATGAACTTCATCCATTCTATTATCACTTAGTAATTTTCTCTAGAAGTTGTCAAAAGAAATAAATTTATGAGGTAACCACTAACCAACTTTGGAGCATAGGTTCTAGCCAACCTAAACTTAGAGAGGGCTCTCTTTGTATGATTTAACTTTATTTGCTTTGATTTTAGGCTAGTTATGATTGTTCTTGGGATTTTTATTTTTATTTGAGATTGTGTGGTGGGATTACTTAGATAGATGGATAAAATGATGTCTTTTAGACCATAGGGCTATGGAGTCAAACAATAAGGAAGCAAAACTGGATTAACTCACTAAAGGAATGTTTAAAGGGCAAGATAACAGAGTGTTTTTCAGATCTTTGAAACAGAGGGGTGTAAGGGTTTCACTAGGGGTGAGAGAGAAATTAAGGGTTCTCAGATCGGATAATGAATTAGGAATGAAGGGGTAATCAAGATCAAAAGGCAATTAAGAATCATTTAACTTTGACATTCAAGAAATCAATTTGAACCAAGGAGAAATTAAGAATTCCTTAACTCAGATATCAGCAAAAAACATTTAAATGTATAACTGTTAAGACAAAGTGTAATTAAAAAAATTCTGAATTATTATCCCAGTTATAACATTTAGATTCAGAAACACATTAGAGATTACAAATAACTTGAGAAAAATAACGATAACACATGAGAATACTTCTCTGAAATTCGTTCAACACATGAATCCTTTGAAATATCCGATCTTTATTTATCAATCCATCTTGCTGACTCAGCAAATGATACAATAACCCTCTGCGTCTTCTGTTCAAAAAGTCTATAGAAATGTCTAGTAAAATCCACCCTACATACTTCGAATTATGAAGTATTTATACAGAATTATTTACGAAATATCCCAAACTAACTTGGGATTTATTTTAGGAAAAAATATTTAATTCTAAAAAGTAATGCCACCTTTCTAATTGATTTCTTTCTGGAACTATTATATCTGATTTCTTTTGATATTTAACTTATTGATATTTTAGCTATCATATGATGCTCTTCGCCTCATCTTCTTTCATTTATACTCTTTAACTCTGATACTCTTTGGTTAGGACAATTGCCCGTTTACTTTCACCATTCTATTTTTACCAACTGTGTTTACTTTGAATTAAAGTAAGTTATTTCGCTGCTCCATCTCTCTCCAGTTGGTAACTGAATGTTTTTCAACTTTCTGAAGACCTCATCAGCCTCTGTGTACTTAGAAAATGTAGGCTTATTTTCAAACAGGTGTTTTACCTCATGCTGGAGGTAAAACAAGTTCTCCAAAGCTTGCTAAAGGACTTTACCAAAGGGCATCCCTTGTTTTGTTGTGTTGTGGATGGCTGCATTGTTGACTTGATTTTTAGCCACTTCCCTGAGCTTCTTGTCGTAGTCCTCCCGTGTCATCAATTTATCATTAATTACCAAAGGACTTGGTAAACCTTTCTGTATCAAAGTGTCAAACTTGAACTTAAATATGTCTATGGAAAGCTGGATGGTCCGACACTTGTCTTCTAAGTTGTGCATCAAATTCCTTTTTGTAAGGACTCTTCTTACTTCTAGGATTGTCCCTGTCCTATCATCAATAAACAATTCTTCCAGTTCATATTTGTTCTTAGAATTCAAAAAGTTAATGATTCTAGTTGCCTATTCCAACATCCCTTCCAGCTCTATTCTGACTTTTTGAATGGCCTCTATGGCCTCTTTAACAAGTTTAGTCTACTAAAAAATTATCTGAATGGATGGCCAAATATCATTGAAAAAGTCAATGATATTGGTCTAAAGTTTTTCTTTTGCCTGTCCCAATGGCTCACCTAGAGTCATTTCTTTCTCTAGTTTCTTTATCCTCTTTGTTAATCTTGCTACCTTTTGTTGTTACTCTTTATTCATAATTTGAGCAAGTTTAGAGTCTGTCTCTAGACTGTTTACTTTCTCTTCCAGTTTCCTGATTTCATTATCTTTGAGGGACATCGCTTCCATTGCTTTAGCCAACCTATTGGTTTCTTCACCTATAGAATCCGCTGCGGTCGGCCCTATTGCTGAAGTAGATGGTGTTGTTGCAGGAAATGCAGTGGGCAATGGATATGTAGGAGCTAATGTTTCAACCAATGTAGATGGTATTGTTGTGGTGGTTGTTGGGATGACAGTGGCTGCAGCTTCCTGGAGGCTGGCTTGCTTGGTCAACTTGTCCATTTCTTTCTCCATTTCTTTCAACTAGGTGTTCAATTGTAACACCAAGTCAAGCATTTCCCCATGGACAGTTTGGATTTCTAATACCTCTGTGGTATGTGGGTGTAATGAAGTAGGGAGTTTTAACTATTTATTCAAAGCTGCTATATCTTCATTTTTCTTTTTTATCAATTTTTTAGCTACCTTAATATCTGCGGGATCATGGCCCAATTCTATGACCAGGTCTTCTAAGGATTTAATCATGTTGTCCTTGGCCTGAGAGGAGGCCTTTTCTAGATTCATCTGTGAAATTATATTATTTAAGGACTCTTGTAACATGTATGCATCCATGGCCTTACCATTCAAGTCAGAGTATATCATTTCTCCAGCTTTTTTTTGAAACTCTGTTTGGTCCACGAGATGTATGTTCTTTGCCAACACTTCAAATGTGGACTTCTTATAATCTGTTGCAGATTTGGGTTGTGGCACTGTTGGATGCAAATATGACATTTGCATCTTTCCTTCCTCAATATCAAATGCAAACATTAGTCTGCTCTAGTTAGGAGCTGAATTCTTGAAATACTGAGCATATGTCTCAACTTTCAGTTTTTCATTTCTTAATTTGATCTCCTTGTATCTATATTTGATGGATCTTTCTTTGTCAGTTGGTCTAACAAAGGAAGAAACTTCTACTGACTTATGTCTTTCTAACAACTGAGTGTTAGAAGTTGAGGGTTCATTGATTGCCTCTTTTCCTTTCTAACCTGTTGTGTCTGGCACTGTCTCTGGCATTGTTTCTGATTCTGTTTCTAACTTTGCCCTTTCTGCTTCACTGTGTTCCTCCTATTTAAAAACAAGATTTAGTTTTCTCCTTTTCCTGGGGTCTGCTTGCTCATCCACTATTTCCATCTGGGAACTAGAAGTGTCTTCTCTATTTTTAGGGTTTTTCTCCTTATTCAGAGGTGTTTGCAATGTAGAGGGAGCATCCATCCTTTGACCTTGATCTGGGACCTACAGGAACTCACTGAGGTCAATTTGTTGCTCAATATCATAAAGAGCATTTTCAACATCAATAATTGTGCTATATTTATCTACCAAAGTGTTTCCCAACCATTTAGTTTGGTTGGCATATCTTTCAATTTCAGGTACTTAATAATTTGAATAAGGAGCTAGTTTGACCCTCATTCTCATTTTGCTTATTACTCCATGAGGGTCATACTGCCACATAAACTCTTAGTAAATTGCAACTCCTGTAACATATTGTTTGCCTCTGGTCCAACTTGTTTATTATTGCAAATAAAGGGGCCCAATTCACTTTTGAATCTGAATTGGGTCTTCTTCTTTGCAGCCATGAAGTGGACATCATCTGAGTTGATGATTTTCCTGAAATACTCCAAGGAAAGAATTCTCAAGGGAAGATACTTTGGCAATTTATATGGAGTCAGGTGGTAGCCATAGAATCTAATCTATGTGTTATTCTGGTACAAGTACTAGTCTCCTATCTTACTGTTTTTATATAGATTAAGTACCTTTTTGATATGAGGACTAATCCTAGGTTGCACAGTCCTTGTCAGCATATTCATCACTGGGTGGAAAAATGAATCTAATAAGTCCTTATAATCAGAGACAATGGAATATTTCTGGACATTAGGTGTCCAACAGAGCACAAATCTCTCTTTTCCTCTACTGTCACATTTTATGATCTTCATGGGGAATTTATCAATTTGGTAGTACAAAAATAAATAATACAATACTACAGAGAATTTAAACACTCTTTCAATGGGTGATCTGATGAGTTGTTCATGCATTTTGTCTGCAATGAATTGAGCATAATCAAACTTGATGGTAGGAGGTTTACCAAGGGTAAAAAGGGACAGGAATGCAAAAGTGACTTCATCTACATGTTCATATGTCATGTATCTAAGGATGGAAGATACTATGGTGATAATATGCCTGGTAGTTTGTGAAAATATGGGGGCTATGTATGGAGGAGTAAAAATTGGTGTATGTTCTTTTGCAACTATGAAATCCTCAAACACTTGCTTAGGTTTGTCGTCATCAATAGAATTATACAGTTCTAGAAGTCCTTCAATGGACAAAGGAGCTAAATTTGGGCTAGGCTAGACCTGTAACATCTAATTGATGGATTTTAGAGTGATAGTGAAGAGCAGATGTTGATTGGGGGCTACTACAGCTCTCTAGCTAGGGATGTAGCAAGTATGACAATAGTGGATAATGTCTGGGAGACTGTGGACTTCTGGGAATGAGTAGAGGGGTATTTTTGACTCCCAGAGATGAATGTCATCAACATGGTTTAAAAATCTAGCTTTGCTCCAAAAGTGGAGCTTCATTCTTTTAGAGGCAGAAGATGTATCTTTAATCTGAAAATCTCTATCAGCCAAAGGTAGGTGATCTTAGTCAAGGTGGGGGTTGAAATAGGTTTAACATTCAAGGAAATGTGGGTAGACATTGTGTGGAAACAGAGGTTAAAAAATCAGAAATTAACGTTGCAGGTTCGACCAGTGGTCTGGGTTTTTAAGGGTTTTTAAGGGTTTGGGTGCAAATCAATTAATTTCAGGGGTAGAAAGCTTAATTTAATTTATTCACTCCTTGAATTAGTTGAACTTTTATATTAAAAAGGGGAAAATTGGTGTATTTTGTATAATACCTGAAACCGGAGGTTGGTGTTGTGAAATTGGTCAAGGTTTTAGGTTGCAGATGACAAGTGTTGGCTCTGAACGAGTACTGAAGGCAAGATGGAGACTGGTTGTTGGTTTGTGGTTGTAGATTTTGGGTGTGCAAGAAAGCTCAGCTTTCAATGTGTGGATGGTTGAAAAATAGTAAATATGGCGTTCGCAAGGCTTTATTGGGTGAAAAGTGGGAAAAGCGGGAAAATTGATCAATAATAGTGATTGGTTTCAAGAGGGTGATTTTTCCCTTCTTCGCACCAATTTTGGAGGTAGGGTGGTAAAACTCAGAGGGGATGCAAAATGATTCAATGGTGACACATCGCCAAATTGGGTCTGGGAAAAACCACCCAATTTTGGTACTATCAGTTCATCAAAGCTTGGAAGTGGAATGCGCGTGAAATAGAGCGATAATAGTTAAATGATATGGGCATTGATCAGACAGTGGACGCACTGAAAAGATGTGCGGAGGGGATTTGGGGAATGATTAAGGAGGGGCTTGCCTAATCAAATACACTTAAGTCTGTTTAATTGACTTTTTAAATCACAGATTAACTTAAATGATCCATCGGGAGGGTATTTGCAAGGTGGAAGGGCTTTTCAACTTAGGATAAGTTGATTTATGGGTTTTCTAGATTAGAAAAGGGGAAAATAACTTTTCACAAAGGGGGCAAAAGGGTTTTTTACCGTAGGAAAAGGGATTTATGGAACATGATGATGGTTTTAGCAAAGGGGGAAGGGATTTTAAAGGGGATTTTTAGGGGAAAATATGGGATAATAAATTAAGGGTAAAATGGAGGGGAAAAAGAGGTATTTTGAGGGATGATGGGGAAATTAGTAAACATGAGAGGGATAATCTTGTGAAAGGAGGGGGAGTTAGTTAAACTCATATTTGCTTAGCTTTGTACTTTGATGAATGTACCTACACATTATGATTTGAGCATGTAAAATGTGCTTAATATTTTTACCACATGGTCCATTCTGCAAGTTTCTTCTACTTACCCTTTCTTACCCTAACATTTTTTCTTTTGTTTGGGTGCACTTGAGCTAGCAAACCCCTTATTACCTTGTTTTTTTATTTGAATAAAACTATCTAAATCCAACCTTATTTATTCCAATGGCTCAGATTAAATTGTTGAGCTCATTTTTATTTCTCTATCTATCTACTAATATGCCAAGATTAAACAGTGTGGCCAGAGTTTATTCTCCATCTATAACATGAAATTTAAAACATGAAATATTCAAGATTACCCCATTTGACTATCATGGATTATGGCATTTTAACAAGTTGTACACAATCCTTATTTTGCATGAAAAAGTAAATAGTAGTGGCATTTGGACTTGCACACTTTCATGGTATGTTTTATTTTTGGGTTCATATATATATTTTTCAAATTTTCTTTATTTTTTGACCTTTTGTTTCTTTTTTTTTTCCTTTGATTATTCTTTTAGGACATACCCTCTTTCTATTTTTTAAATATGGAGAACTATTTGCTGAAAGAAAAGTATGTACATATTACAAGCTTGAGGAAAAGTCAATTCAAAATTATGACACTTATTGGCATAGGAACCTAACAGTGGCTCCACTTGGGGATGGCATCTTTTGGAATATATCAAGAACTTTGAAGATCAGTGGCCTTGGAATGATTGACTCTGGCTTAGCTTGCAAATGGTTTTATTTTTCTCTATGATGTGATACCTTAATAACTTTAGATTTTACTCTAAAATTTATAAGATAATCATCCAATCCAAACTAGACTTGGTTAATAAGGAATGTACAATGGAAAATGATAATTAGCAACATGTTGGTTAACCTGGTGGAAAATAATGTTTTAGCATTCAACCATTCATTGGCCCTCCTTCTGCATTTGTACCATCAATTTCTCTTAGGAAGAAGGCATTATTACCTCTGCAAGCATAAATGACATAAAGGCCTTTCCATAGGAAATAAAATTTTCCATGTTTACCTTTATCTTCTCTCCTGAGTCCCACCTGAGCACTTTGTCACCAATATAGAAATCTTCAGCCTTGGTTCTTTTGTCAAAGATCTTTTCAATTTTTCCTGCACAATTTGAAATTTGACATAGATCTCCTCTCGGGTTTGTTGCAGATGAATAGTTTGATTGATTCTTCTTTGAATACTATTCGGTTCAACCTGCAAATCTTGAAGTATTTTCATTATCGGTACTCCCAAGGAGGATGGAAAGACAACTTCCATCCCATATACAAGTTGATAGGGAGAAGCACCATTTGATTTCTTTGTAGTTAATTTTTCTGCCCATAACGCATTGACTAACTTTTTATTCCATGTTTTCTTGTTGTCTTCTAGTAATTTCTTGATAATGTTTACTAGGCTTTTCTTCAAGGATTTTGCTAGTGGAATGGTCAAGGGTGATATGGTATTTATTGCAGAAATATATCCTTGGATTTAAAGGATGTTGCATTATCAGTAATGAGCTGAGTTGGGCATCCAAATATTGATAGAATATTGGCTTCAAGGAAGATTATGATTATAGTATTTGTGGCTTTCCTTGAAGGTATGGCCTCTATCCATTTTGTAAAGTAGTCTATGGTAGTGAGGATCCATTTGTGTTGGGCAGAGGAGGGTGGGTGAATTTCACCAATGAAGTCTAAACCCCATTGTTGAAAAGGTATTTCTGCAGAGATAGGTTTAAGGAGTAAAGGTAAGAGATTTTTCCTTCCCTCAAAGATTTGGCATTTGTGACAGGATGTCACATACTTTTTGACATCAACAAACAAGGTAGGCCAATAAAAGCTAGCTCTAAGGATTTTATTTGTCGTAGTCTTCCAGTAAAGGTGTCCTGCACAGTCACCTGCATGAAACTCTTCCATAAATTTATTAGATTCATCTTTTAATAAACAATTAAGAAGAATAGCTTCATGATATTTCCAAAACAGAGGATTATCTAATATACAAAATTTCATGGATTTCATCTTCAAAAACCTACTTTTGGTTCTATATAATTTAGGAATAGCTTGTAAATTCTGTAAAACATAAATAATATCAACATACCAAGGTGAATCAAGAAAGGCTTGGCTGATCAGTGGAGTCGCCATCTCCTCTTCATGATCTATAGTTGCAATAAAGTTTATATCTAAGGCCTGACAATTCGATTCATTCATGAGTTTGGCTAAACCTTGGCCCTTGATTAACTTCGTAGGTTTGATTTCTATATCATACTCTAAAATAATGGCAATCCACCTTCCTTTTTTTCCATCAAGAACATCCTGAGTTAGGATGTCCTTAATGATTGAACTAGGAATGTAGGCCACTATATGAGAATATAAGATGTATACCCTAAAGTCCTTAGTGGCTTTGACTAAAGCCAAAGCTTGTTTTTCCATTATATTATATTTCAAGGTGGCATATCTAAGGGCTTTGCTAAAGAAAGAAATGGGCTTTTCATAGCCCTAGTCATTTTTCTACAGCAAAACTACAACAATTGTATGTTCAGAAGCAAAGGAAAACAAGATGAAATCTTTGTCAAACTTAGGAATGATTAACACAGGTGTTTTGGTCAAGGCTAGTTTGATGTCTTCAAAAGATTTTTTAGCCTCAACAGTCTATTTTATGGTGGAATCCTTTTTCAGCATGTTATTTAATGATCTAATTAATTTTACTAAATTAGATATAAATCTTCTAAGAAAATTGATTTTACCTAAGAAAGCTTGTAACTCTTTAATGTTCCTAGGGTTCTTTATTTGCAAGATGCCTTCTATTCTAGCAGGGTCTAATCTTATACCATCTTTTGAAATTATGTGACCCAACAACTTTCCTTCTTCTACCCAAACAATGATTTTTTGGCGTTTAAGGAAATACCAAATTTCCTGCATTTAATAAAAACTTGTCTTAAATGATCTAGATGTTCATTGTCAGATTTTGAAAATACAGTAATATCATCTAGGTAAATTACAAGGAAGTCATGGATTTCTCTTGCGAAAGCTATATCCATAGCCCTTTGAAAAGTGTCTCCTGCATTCATTAGTCCAAAAGGCATTTTTTACATACATAAATGTGCCCCAAGGAGTAGTAAAGGCAGTTTCGGGTTGGTCATCAGGATGTACCATAATTTGATTGTAACCATAAAACCCATCCAAAAATGAGATTTTGGTTGCTCCAACTACTCTCTGTAAAATGTGGTCCATTTTGGGAAGAGGGTAGTTGTCTTTTAGTGACACTTTGTTTAGGTTTCTGAGATCAACACAGAGTCTGATCTGACTAGTTTTCTTCCTAGTTGGCACTAAGTTCAAGACCCAATCAGAAAATCTGACTGGTGCTATTATTTTGGCATCATACATCCTCTGTATTTATTTTTCAATTGCAGGTAATAAGACAGGATTAATCCTCCTAATTTTTTGTTTTAAAGGCTTTTGATTTTCCTTAATAGGAATTGTGTGCTGGAAGATGTTGGTGCCATAGGATTTAAAGTCCTCGTAACTCCAAGCAAAGACATCCTGAAACTCTTTCAATAGTTCAAGGTATTTCACTTTCTCAACTGGGGGTAGTGATTTTGAAAGTTTAATGAGTTTAGGATTTTCATCTGTGCCTATATTACATTCTTCGATATCAGACCTTAAAGGTTCTATCTTAGGCTTCCTAGGAACATCATTCGAATCAAATACATCTTCCAGAGGGGTTAATCCCTTAGGTAAGAAATTATCTTTGAGATTAATTACTTTGGTTTCTTCACCGATTATTTCATCAATCTCAATTTGTTTTAAGTTATTTACATCTGATTTCATGAATTTTGTAGGATTAAATTTATTTATTTCATCAACTTCTATCTCATTTATTTCTATTTTATTCTTAATGTCAAGATCTATTGATGTATGAGTGTCTATATTTTTATTGCTAAATTCCTCTTATAAAATCAAAAAGTTATTTATTTGTTTATCATCAGAAAATATTTGCCAATTCTTTAAATTATCTGGAATTGTAGGTCTATGCTTAACTTTAGTGATGTACTAATGGTTGGGTTGGAAAGGTAATTTGCAAGTACTGGAAAACATAGCTAAACTATGGGCTTGCATATTATGTTATCTAGGAATTACTGCAAGCTCTATTTCAAGGAAAGTGTTAAGTAATTCTACAATAGTTTCCCTATAACAACCTAATCTAGGGTATTTCATCATATATACACCATTAATCTACTTTAAAATTAGTTCAGAGTCTCCCATGATAGAAACTCTTTTAGCTCCTAGATTTTTAACTAACCTAAGGCCTAAAATTAAGGCTTCATACTCAACCATATATATATTTTTTTCACAAGGTCGGGTAGTTGATATATTACCAAAAGCTTTGATGGAACAAGCTCCTATTACAATCGACTGTAACATGATAAACATCTAACCGATGAGATAGGAACGAAGTCTCTTCTCCTAAGCTTGTGTTCAAAACTTCATGTATTTTTATGAGTATTCTAGTATATTACCTAACAAGCCGACCTACTAGAAAGAGAAATTTACATGTCATGGATTCTGACAGATTTTCATGGCTTGTAGACTGATTACTCCTGAGTTGGTTGGTTCTTCTTGTCATAATTCACTGTGTTCTCTCCTTTATTGCTCATAGTGTTGTTTTTGTAATATGCCACTGCTTCTTTGATATGTTTGCATTTGGTTTTCAGCTCCATGATTTCTTCTTTCTGCATTGCCATGTTTCTTTTATGGAAACTATACTCCATTCTCATTTCGTTTCTGACATCCTTGAGTGACTCTTCTAGGTGTTGGATCACGAATTTATTCACTTTGCATGTTGGGCATGCATCATTCCTTACTGCCTTTTCAATGGGGTTGAATTCCATTTGATTTGTTTGCTTGTTCTTCCTTTGGCTCTACTTATTGCTCCTTGTTTTGTTGTGCTTTCTTGATTTTGTATTTCCTGAGATACTTCTTCTTCTGCTGATGTTGAGTGCTTTCCTTTTATCGTACACATGAACCGTTGGATATTGGAGATTAACGGACAAGGTTGTCAGATGAATAACGTCCAATATTAAATTGCGTAGATTGGAATCAAGGGATGAACAGTGAAGATTAACCAGAAGCATTGGTAGAAGAGGAATCTAGAGGAGCCATTGTAACCATCGATGGTTGAAATCTACAGTCATCCAGCACGGACAAGTCCAGATGTTAACCATGAATAAAAGCAATTTTATATGCAAAAGTTGTATTTCAGGTGGGCTAGAAATCATAAGTGGTAAAAATGAGTGGTTTCCTGATTCCACTAACCGAGTGACACGTAGCAGTAGAGGAGAGAGAGAAAACCACTTTTCGGGCGGGTATTATCCATGCTTTATATCTACCTGAAATCAATGTGAACCGTCAGATCAATTGAGTACAGATTGATGGTGGAGGATTGTTGCATAAGTTTGATTGATCAGGCTAAGCGAAAACCATCAGATCGAGCACCAGATCAACATTCTTGATTTGATCGGAGGTTGTAGAAAGGAAGGAGCAGCGCTGCAGAAATGACTTGGGAGTGTGAACCCGTTGATAATTATAGTTGTGGGTGAATGTTTTTTTGAAGTCTGATTTAAGTGCTCGGTCAGGTATTTCCCGTGTATTCCGATAGAGTTGAAGTCCTGTGAATGACATAATTGAAATAAGACCAAAATCTGGTTATAACAGTCAGGGAGGAGGGCTGAGATAATGGGAGGGGCAAATGGAGGGTGTGGATGCTCTGAAGGGCTTTGCGCTACAATGGATCGCTGAGTGGAGGGAGTGAAGGGAGTGAAGCGATACGGGATGAGCGAACCATACTTAGCCATATTTTTAGTACAATTGAAATTTAATCTATATGCATGACCTTCTGAGTAATCATTTTCTAAATTATATATCCAAACTCCTACTCTTGCTCCTAATCTATTGACCGACCCATCATAATCTAAATGCCACAACATTTCATGATCTATATTTACACTATCTGATGCGACAAAATTTTCATCAACTACAACAATCTGAATGTTTTGTTCATTTAATAATTTTGTAGTTTGGTCTGTTTCATTTTTTATAGAAACTGCAATTTCATTTTGTTCTTGACTAGCACTGACTATAATTTTCTCTTGTGTTTGATGAGCATTATATAGGATAAAAGAATCCATATCAGAGTGTACGGAGTAGATAGGAAAGTTTTGAGGCCGATCATGGCTACTTACCATATACTTCATTAAGGTTTCTCTATATAATTTCTTTGGTTGACCAAAAACAGAGATTGTTGCATATGACATATCTAGTTGTAAAGATCCCTAAATTTTGGCTCCCCATGATCTGGATAACAACATGCCATACTTTGGTGGGATATCTACAACTACAATGTCCATAATGATGCTTTTGGCAGGATACTGGACTAAATTGACACACAGATCTTTAATCAATCCTAGACATTTTACTTGACTGGGGTCAAATGAGAATAAATCTTTGTAAGGTCTTGTACTATCTAGGTTTAATTTCTCCATCATTGTTTTGGGCATTAAGTTGTGAGCTGCCCCCGGAATCTAACATAGCGTTATGCAGGATTTTGTCTTGGATATTAAGGCTAATGTAAAAAGGTGGAACTCCTCCTTCTTGTGGTTTTCCATTAACATCTGGACCAAATATGAGTTTTGGTTGGTCATCAAACAGGTTGACTGAATCCTCATTTTCAGCAATGTCTAAATTTTGGGTTATCTGTGATTTGTAATTTTAATTTTTAATCAGTTCTATTAAAGGAACTAGTATTTTTAGTTTGTATATCTCTGTTCTTAAATTGAATGGTAGGGATATTTTTTCTGTTTGGGGGTTTTCAATTCTTGGGGTAGAGGTTTGAGTAGACTTGTCTTATTTTTCTTCATTGGGTACCTCCTTTTGTGAGACTTCAGTTCTAGTGTTTTGAGATTTGTTTATTGGTTTCTTAGGTGGAACACCTTGATTTGAAGTGGATGCATAAGGTTGATCAAGGGTTATGTCTACAATTCTAGGGCTAAAAGGTTTTGGGTTTTACCTGGGGAGAATTTGGAGTATTTTTGAAGCAGAGGCTTCTTTTATTTTCTTAGTTTGATTTTGTGTTGTTTTCTTAATTTGATCAAGGATGTTAGCGTTCTTTTTTCTCCTAAGCTTATATTGTTTAAGAACCTCAAAGATGGCAAAGTCATATCCCTGTTTGTAGTCAAACGACTCACCAGACTACAACTGTAATTGTTGTAGCATATACAATTCTTGTTTGTCTTGGGTCAGAAAAACAGGGTCATCATCGTTTATTCCAATTAGGTTTATTTGTGTGTCTTTATCTAGATCCTCTTAATGGGAACTCTCAGCATATTTTTCTTGAAAAGGTGGTTTGATGTTCTGATTCAGCCCATTTTCCCTAGGTTTTCCAGTATTTTGGTTTTTCCTAAAATTTGGGTTTCTAACTTGAGGACCTTGCTGGTTATCCCATTGGGGTTTCCTTTCTATGTTATCTAACCTATCCATTAATCTTTCCATACTTTTGGCTAAACTATCTATTTAATGTTTGATGATGAAGCTTCCTGTTTTATAGTTACTCTTCTTTCATTTCTAACTCTAGCTCTTTTAGGTAACAGATTAGCCTCTACACTAACTGCTACACTTTGCATTTCTTCTAATGTTGGGGGGTTTCTTTCCCTAAGTTGGAATTCCATGTCTCGAAACCATCAGGGAATTTTATTGATGCTTAATCTGGTGGGGGTCTAAGATTAACTGGAATAGCATTATATATGTTATTAAATCTAGTGCAGTAATCTTGAACAGTTTCATTAGGTCCCCTTTTAATACTATCATATTCTGAAAGTATTTGCAGGGGATTCTTTTTCTTCTCCCATCTATCCAAAAATTGCTAGTAAAACATATCTAAACTATCAATACTACTAGCAGGAAATGCTCTAAACCATTTCCTAACATCACCAGCTAAAGTCTGGGAAAACAAACTCATTTGAACATCATCTATGTCAATTTCATGCAACTCAAAGTAATATGTCATCTTATTGACATGTTGTTGTGCAGTGTAATGTCCCGTGCCGTCAAATTGAACAATTTTACTTTGGTAATATGTTGGCATAGGCGACAGGGCTACATTAAAGTTTAATGGAGCATATCTGGCTGCCATAGCTATATGTTGGGATTGATCGAGATGTGGGGTTGCAGTACTTGTAGATGATGCAACAATGGATGAGGAACTTGCAGATATAATAAGGATGCTAGATGATACAATAGGTGTGTTTTTGGATGCAATAGGAATACTGTCAGATGTACCAGTTATGGTAGAATAGGTATTGGGGCTAGTAGATGAAGAATGAGTAATGATAGGTTGGCGAGGGAGTGTAAGTATAAATGGGTGTGAAGAATGAATTTCAGAGTATATTATGGATGAAGTTGAAGTGAATAATGGTGAATCTAAAGTGATGGAAGATTGTTTAGAAAGCTCGGGGGTAACAACAATAATGATAGATGATTGAGGATATTTTAGAATATATTCATCAATTGATTTATTAGCTTGTTGAACTTCAATATATGCAATAAACCCAGGATCTAAAACAGTTTCATAAATTGCACTTTCAGATTTTGTTCTAACCAATGATAAATCAAATGGTAAATCAAATGGAAGTTCTTCTAAAATTAACCAATTATCAGGGCACGAATTAGCTTTAAATAATGGTATATTGCTGACTTGACCTTCTTCATTTTTAGATTTTTTTGAAATTAGGTTTGAATTATCAACTACTGGGGCAGGGTTTGGATTTGGATTAGCCCTAGTATAATGAGTCTTCCTAGAAGCCAAAATTTCAATTTTTTAAATGTTTTTGTCGAATATTTTGAGAACAACTTCTAACAAATGACTTTAAGAGGCTTAAAATGTAAATTACAATTTTCTTAAAATTTTATTTAGATTGAGGATCTGATTCCCCAGTATGGTTGCAACTATGTTATCACTCAATAATTTTCTTTAGAATTTGTCAGAAGAAAGAAATTTCCAAGGTAACCACTAACCAAATTTGGAGCATAAGTTCTAGCCAACCTAAACTCAAAGAGGGCTCTTTGTATGATTTAACTTTGTTTGCTTTGATTTTAGGCTAGTTATGATTGTTATTGGGATTTTTATTTGTATTTGAGATTGTGTGGTGGGATTACTTAGATATATGGATAAAATGATGTCTTTTGTACCATTGGGCTATGGAGTCAAACAATAAGGAAGCAAAATTGGATTAACTCACTAAAGGGAATGTTCAAAGGGAAAGATAGCAGAGTGTTTTTCAGATCTTTGAAACAGAGGGGTGAAAGGGTTTCACTAGGGGTGAGAGAGAAATTAAGGGTTCTCATACTAGACAATGAATGAGGAATGAAGGGGTAATCGAGATCAAAGGGAAATTAAGAATCCTTTAAACTGGACATTCAAGAAATCAATCTGAACCAAGGAGCAATTAAGAATTCCTTAACTCAAATATTAGCAGAAAACATTTAAATGTATAACTGTTAAGATAGAGTGTAATTAAACAAATTCTGAAGTATTATCGCATTTATAACATTTAGATTCAGAAACACATTAAAGGTTATGAATAACTTGAGAAAAATAAAAATAACACATGAGAATACTTCTCTGAAATTCGCTCAACACATGAATCCTTTGAAATATTTGATCTGTATTTATCAATCTAGCTTGCTAACTCATCAAATGATAAAATAACCCTCTGGGTATTTTGATAAAAAAAAGTCTACATAAATGTATAGTAAAATCCACCCCACATACTTCGAATTATGAAGTATTTATACAGAATTATTTACAAAATATCCCAAACTGACTTGGGATTTATTTTAGGGAAAAAATATTGAATTCTAAAAAGGTAATGCCACCTTTCTAACTGATTTCTTTCTGGCACTATTATATCTTATTTCTTTTGATATTTAGCTTATTGATCTTTTAGTTGTCATCTGATGCTCTTCGACTTATCTTCTTTCACTGATACTCATTAACTTTGATCCTCTTTGGCTAGGACAACTTCCCATTTACTTTCACCATTCTGTTTTTACCAACTGTGTTTACTTTGAACTAAAGTAATTCAGTTAGTTGCTCCCATCTCTCTTCAGTTGGTAACTAAATTTTTTTCAACTTTTTGAAGACCTCATCAGCCTCTGTGTACTTAGAAAATGTAGCCTTATTTACAAATAGGTGTTTTACCTCATGCTGGAGGTAAAACAAGTTCTCCAAAGCTTACTAAAGGACTCTACAAAAGGGCATACCTTGTTTTGCTGTGTTGTGGATGGCCGCATTGTTGACTTGATTTTTGGCCACTTTCATAAGCTTCTTGTCATAGTCCTCCTGTGTCATCAATTTATCGTTAATTACCAAAGGGATTGGTAAACCTTTCTGTATCAAAGTGTCAAACTTGAACTTAAATCTGTCTATGGAAAGCTACCTGGCTTGACACTTGTCTTCTAAGTTGTGCATCAAATTCCTTTTAATAAGGACTCTTATTACTTCTAGGATTGTCCCTATCCTATCATCAATATTCAATTCTTCTAGTTCATATTTTTTCTTAGAATTCAAAAAGTTAATGATTCTGGTTGCCTCTTCTGGCATCCCTTCCAGCTCTGTTATGATTTTTTGAATGGCCTCTGTGGCCTCTTTAACCAGGTCAATCTACTAAAAAATTATTTAAAAGTATGGCCAAATATCATTGGCAGAGTCAATGATATTGGTCCAAAATTTTTCTTTTGCTTGTCCCAATGGCTCACCTAGAGTCATTTCTTTCTCTACTTTCTTTATCCTCTCTATTAATATTGCTACCTTTTGTTGTTCCTCTTTATTCATAATTTGAGAAAGTTTACAACCTGTCTCCAGATTATTTACTTTCTCTTCTAGTTTCTTAATTTCATTAGCTTTGAGGGACATCTCTTCCATTGCTTTAGCCAACCTATTGGCTTCTTCACCTGTAGAATCCATTGCGTCGACTTTGTTGCTGAAGTAGATGGTGTTGTTGCAAGCAATGTAGTGGCCAATGGAGCTGTAGGAGCTAATGTTTCAATCAATGTAGATGGTACTGCTATGGTGACTGTTGGGATGACAACGGCTACAGCTTCCTGGAGGCTGGCCTGCTTGGTCAACTTATCCATTTCTTTCAGCTAGGTGTTCAATTGTAACACCAAGTCAAGCATTTCCTCATGGACAGTTTGGCTTTCTAACACCTTTGTGGTCTATGGGTGTAATGAAGTAGGGAGTTTTAACTGCTTCTTCAAAGCTGCTATATCTTCTTTTTTCTTTTTGATCAATTTTTCAGCTGCCTTAATATCTATAGGATCATGGCCCAATTCTATGACCAGGTCTTCTAAGGATTTAATCATGTTGTCCTTAGCTTGAGAGGAGGCCATTTCTAGCTTCATCTGTGCAATTATATTATTTAAGGACTCTTATAACTTGTATGCATCCATGGCCTTACCAGTCAAGGTGGAGTATATCATTTCTCTATCTTGTTTGTGAAACTCTATTTGGTCCATGGGATGGATGTCCTTTGCCAACACTTCAAATGTGGCCTTCTTATAATTAGTTGTAGATTTTGGTTGTGGCACTATTGGATGCAGATATGACATTTGCATATTTCCTTCCTCAATATCAAATGCAGACATTAGTCTGCTCTGGTGAGGAGATGATTGCTTGAAATACTAAGCATATGTCTCAGCTTTCAATTTTTCATTTCTTAATTTGATCTCCTTGTATCTATCTTTGATGGTTCTCTCTTTGTCAGTTGGTTTGAAAAAGGAAGAAACTTCTGCTGGCTTCTGTCTTTCTAATAGCTGAGTGTTAGAAGTTGAGGGTTCATTTATTGCCTCTTTTCCTTTCTGACTTATTGTGTCTAGCACTGTCTCTGGCATTGTTTTTTATTCTGTTTCTAGCTTTACCCTTTCTGCTTCACTGTTTTCCTCCTGTTCAGAAACAAGAATCAGTTTTCTCCTTTTCCTAGGGTCTGCTTGCTCATCCATTGTTTCCATCTGGGAACTAGAAGTGTCTTCTCTGTTTTTAGGGTTTTTATCCTTATTCAGAGGTGTTTGCAATGCAGAGGGAACATCCATCCTTTGACCTTGATCTGGGACCTACAGGAACTCACGGAGGTTAAGCTGTTGCTCAATATCATACATAGCATTTTCAACATCAATAATTGTGCTATCTTGATCTACCAAAGTGTTTTCCAACCATTCAGTTTGGTTGGCATATCTTTCAATTTCAGGTGCTAAATAATGTGCATAAGGAGCTAGTTTGAACCTGGTTCTCATTTTTCTTATTACTCCATGAGGGTCATACTGCCACATAAAACTCTTGGTAAATTTCAACACCTCTAACATAATGTTTGCCTCTAGTCCAGCTTTTCTATTATTGCAAATAAAGGGGCCCAATTCATTTTTTACTCTGAATTGGGTCTTCTTCTTTGCAACCACGAAGTGGACATCATTTGAGTTGATGATTTGCCTGAAATAATCCAAGGCAAAAATTCTCAAGTGAAGATACTTTGGCAATTTATATGGAGCCAGGTAGCATCCATAGACTCTGATCTATGTGTGATTCTGGTACAAGTACCAGTCTCCTATCTTACTGTTTTTAGCCAACTAAAGTACCATTTTGATCTGAGGACTAATCCTAGGTTGCACAGTCCCTGTCAGCATATTCATCACTGGGTGGACAAAGGAATCTATGAAATCCTTATAATTAAAGACAGTGGAATATTTCTGGATAATAGGTGTCTAGTAGAGCACAGATCTCTCTTTTCCTCTATTGTCACATTTTATGATCTTCATGGGGAATTTATCAGTTTGGTAGTACAAAAATAAATAATACAATACTGCAGAGAATTTAAACACTCCTTTGGTGGGAAATCTGATGAGTTGTTCATGCATTTTGTCTACAATGAATTGATCATAGTTAAACTTGATGGCGGGAGGTTTACCAGGGGTAAAAAGGGATAGGAATGCAAAAGTGACTTCATCTACATGTTCATTTGTCATATATCCAAGGATGGAAGATACCATGGTGATAATATGCCTGGCATTTTGTGAAAATATGGAGGCTATGTATGGAGGAGTAAAACTTGGTGTATGTTCTTTTGCAACTATGAAATCCTTGAACACTTGCTTAGCTTTGTTCTCATCAATAGAATTATACAGTCTTAGAAGTCCTCCAATGAACAAAGGAGCTAAATTTGGGCTGGGTTGGACCTATAACATTTGATTGATGGATTCTGGAGTGATCGTGAAGAGCAGATGTTGATTGGGGGATACTATAGCTCTTTGGCTGGGGATGTAGAAGGTATGATAATAGTGGATAATGTCTTGGAGACTGTGGACTTTTGGGAATGAGTAGAGGGGTAGGTTTGACTCCCAGAGGTGAATGTCATCAGCATGGTTTAAAAATTTATCTTTGCTCCAGAAGTGGAGCTTCATTCTTTCAGAGGAAGAAGATGTATCTTTAATCTGAAAATCCATATCAGCCAAAGGTAGGTGATCTTGGTCAAGGTGGGCGGTTGAAATAGGCTTAACATTCAAGGAAACGTGGGTATACATTGTGTGGAAATAGAGGTAAAAAATCCTAAATTAACTTTGTAGGGTTTGACCAGTGGTCTAGGTTTTAAAGGGTTTTTAAGGGTTTAGGTGCAAATCAGTTAATTTCGGGGGTATAAAGCTTAATTAATTTATTCACTCTTTGAATTAGTTGAAATTTTATACTAAAAAGAGGAAAATTGGTGTATTTTGCATAATACCTAAAACCGGAGGTTGGTGTTGTGAATTTGGTCAAGGTTTTAGGTCACAGGCAACAAGTGTTGGCTCTAGACGAGTGTTGGAGGCAAGATGGCGAATGGTATTTGGTTGGTGGTTGTATATTTTTGGTGTGTAAGAAAACTCAGGCTTTCAATGTGTGGATGGTTGAAAAATAGTAAAAATGGTGTGCGTAGGGCTTTGTTGGGTGAAAAGTGGGAAAAGCGGGAAAATTGAGAGTGACTAGTTTTTAAAGGGTGGTTTTGCCCTTCTTAGCACCACTTTTCAGGGCAGGGTGGTAAAACTGAGAGGGGATGCAAAATTATGCAATGGTGACATGTCGTTAAATTGGGTCCAGGAAAAACCACCCATTTTGGCTTCTATCAAGCTGTTAAAGCTTGGAAGTGGAATGCATGTGAAATAGAGCAATAATTGTTAGATGAGATGGGCATTGATCAGATGGTGGTCATGCTGAAAAGATGCGTGGAGGGGATTTGGGGAATGGTTAAGGAGGGGCATGCCTAATCAAATACACTTAAGCTTGTTTAATTGACTTTTAAAATCATGGATTAAATTAAATCATCCTTCGGGCGGTTATTTGCAAGGCGGAAGGGTTTTTCAACTTAGGATAAGTTGATTTATGGGTTTTTTAGATTAGAAAAGGGGAAAATAACTTTTCACAAAGGGGGGAAGAGGGGTTTTTACCCTAGGAAAAGGGATTTATGGAACATGATGATGGTTTTAGCAAGGGGGAAGGATTTTAAAGGGAATTTCTAGGGAAAATGTGGGATAATGAAGTAAGGGTAAAATGGAGGGGAAGAAGGGGTATTTTAAGGGATGATGGGGAAATTAATAAACATGAGAGGGAGAAGATTGTGAAAGTAGGGGGGTTAGTTAAACTCATATTTTCTTAGCTTTGTACTTTGATGAATGTACCTGCACATTATGATTTGAGCATGTAAAATGTGCTTAATATTTTGACCACATGGTCCATTCTGCAAGTTTCTTCTACTTACCCTTTCTTACCCTAACATTTTTTCTTCTGTATGGGTGCACTTGAGCTAGAAAACCCTTTATTACCTTGTTTTTTATTTGAATAAAACTATCTAAATCTAACCTTATTTCTTCCAATGGCTCAGATTAAACTGTTGAGCTCATTTTTATTTCTCTACCTATCTATTAATCTGCCAAGATTAAACAATTTGGCCAAACTTTATTCTCTATCTATAACATGAAATTTAAAACATGAAATAGTCAAGATTACCCTATTTTATTATCATGGATTATGTCATTTTAACAAGCTGCACACAATCATTATTTTGCATGAAAAATTAAATAGTAGTGGCATTTGGACTTGCAAACTTTTATGGTCTGTTTTATTTTGGGGTTCATATATATATTTTTCAAATTTTCTTTATTTTTTGACCTTTTGTTTCTTTTTTTTTTCCTTTGATTATTCTTTTAGGAGATACCCTCTTTTTATTTTTTTAAATGTGGAAAACTATTTTCTGAAAGCAAAGTATTCACATATTACAAGCTTGAGGAAAAGTCAATTCAAAATTATGACACCTATTGGTATAGGAACCTAACACATTCAATGGAATTCATGAGTGAGATGTTCACCTTGACAAATTTTATAAGGGAATCTGATCTTTTAACGATGCTCACTGGTGCCCCCTCCCTGATTTTGCGGATCTTGTTGAGATTCTTGAGTAGTTTTATACCACTAGGATGTTGGTTGTTCTTAGGTGTTGTGGACTTCACCATCAAAACATCGGTGGACTGATAGAAAGAGGGTGCTTTAGTAGAGCCAGATGCACTCGCTGGGGCTTGTGATGTGCTGATCAATTTCCCAACTTGGGAAGCAAGTTGGTTCATGGAATAAAAAATGGACCCAATCATGCCATTAACATATGGGCTAGGAACATGTTTAAGTGGGTCAATGGAAGGCCTAGGAGAATTAGGGAGGACTTCATATAGCATGCATGAATGTGAATAAATCAGATCTAGTTGTTGGGCAGCTAAAATAGCTTGCTCCTTGGTAACGGCTCGAAAAATGGACACATCCTTACAGGTCGAAGAGAGTGAATGAACCACCTGCGTAAGATTTCATGAGGTAACTTGGTTCTCACTAACCTCTTGCGATGACGCCACTCATGAATGTGATCAAAAATTATTTGAAGTTTGACAAGATATCAAATTCGTTATCATACCGAGTAGGAAACTAGAAGTGTGTAAATAAGGTTTGAGCTAAGGAGGAAAAGTCATTGTAGGATCCAGTATATAACTCGATATACCATTTTACTACATCCCTAGTTAACATATGTTGGAACAAGTGAAGGTTAATAGAATCATCCACCAAATAATTAGAGGAACACCATAAGTGATAGGTGGTAATGTGGGTGGATGGATTCTCCCCAAGATTCACTTCAGACTTGGGAATATTAGATGGAAATTTGGCGAGCATGGATGGCCACCAGGGATCATGTTGGATGGGGTCATTAGTCAACTTTTCCAAATCTAATAGGTAGAGAGAAGCTAAAAAAGGGATTATTCAGTTGGCTAAATGGATCACAGGAAAGTGAAGCCTATGACCAACCTTACGGTCCCCCCATATAAGGATTACAATGACTCACTTGTTGGTGAAGGAAAGGGTTCGCCTTGGCATAAGACTACAGTGGGGCAGAATGAATGGAAAATGGGTATTACTCCCTGGGATATGTGCCCCCAGAGAGCAAAGGACCCCCGAGAGCATGTTTTGTCATGGGGTTGTACCCAAGATAAAAGAAGGACCACTTTGCACAGTAGCAACGATGTAAGGAGGATAACTTGTGTGGGTGACGGTACTGGCAATGGGGTTGCCCCAAGTAAACTAGCCCCCCCAAGAAATGTGTTGGTAGGTGGAATCCCTCCAAAGAGTGAATTGTACCAAGCTTGTGACATATTAGACACAACATTACCCCCAACTTGACTAGGAACAATTGGTAATCCCCCCCATGTATTTCCCAAAGTAACTACACCTAACTGAGGGACAATAATAGTGGGTTGATTGAATGAAGGAGAAATAAATCCTAAAGCTACTGGATGACTAGGATTAACACGCATGGTCAACGTATAATATGGATTAGGCCTATACACATGAGGGAATTTCATGAGAGTTATAGAGGAAACATACGGAATACCCCAAGAAGATGTGAGGTGTAGACGAAGGAATAGGTATGACCCCACTAAGAGGTGATAATCATGACATGGAAGATGACACTACATATGGAGAAGGTAACAAGGTTTCAGACTCTGCCATAGGGTATACAACTGTAAAAGGTATGAAAGTATAAGTAGGTGTAGAACCATCAGGGTTTAGTCGCAACAACTCAGGTCCTAGTGGATTAGTCAAGAGTGGATTGGCAAGAGCAATAGAATCGTCTGCCAAAGTCTCAATAGAGATTAGATCACTACCAAAAAGACCAAGTATATACTCTAAAATTATGTGTTGATATAAGTCTTGAGTACTAATAAACACTCTCCATGCAGGAGTGATAAGTACTCCTCGTTTAGAAGGAAAACCATGAAGATGATGTGACTGATGACAGATAAATTCAGCCAGGGTGAAAAATTATAAATTAATACAATTATGTTAGTGCAAACACCCTGAGGAACAAACTATTGACTTAGACTAAAAACACACACTAGAAATGTCCTAAAAGATAGCACAAGCAAACCAAAATACAAATAAGTTGATGATGGAACATTTATACTAGCGACCTACTTCCTAGCCCTTTTAGCTACGAAATTAGTAAAATTTCCCTTATTAGTTGTGGGCCACCCTCCAAGAGGACTAAGAGAGTATGACTAATATATGCCCCAGGTATAGATAAGACAACCCCAACCCTACACCTATTTATGAGCCCTAAAATATAGGAACTATGGTCACCACTGGCAATAACATGACTTGGCGGACAATCAGAGGACAAATCTACACGTAAGGGTAGGACATTAAACTTAGAGAGCTAAGACTGAAGTCCCCTTGAGAGTTTCCTTCAAAGTGGTTCCCAAGTGCTACAAAAAGCACTAATAACACAGTTTTTATGCGTGCAAATTCTGTTATATCATGCCACTTGAAACTAAGTGAAATGGGCCATGTCACTCTGCCTATCCCAAGTGTGACGTCATGCTTAACCCTCTTGTTAGAAGGGCTTCCCAGACAACACTACTGCAAATGGATTTAACTCCCTACCACAAGATGTTATGTTTTTTTGTAGTCTTGGAGTAGTTGACTCACACATCTATCTTCAAGACCCTAGCCTAATCTAGTGTTGGTGTACTACTGGTAAAAGAATAAGATGAGTCTAATTGCTTTTATTATCACGTTAATTTTAATTGGTTGTTGTTTACATAGTTCAGATGCGGCATGAAACTTAGATGGTGTGACTGACTCTTGTTAGTAACCTTGATGCATCTATATGAAAATTCACGTTTTAGTTCAATGAATTCTAACTACAGGAGGGTAACAGTTTTTCCACACAACACAGCAATGCCCATTGATGCACCTCTCACAAAATTCTAACGTGCAAATTATCTCATTTTTTTTTTAGATTGTTGACCCAAAAATAAACGAAAAAGGCAAACCAAAGTCACCGAGAAGAGACCAAAGAAAATTTCCAAAGCAAGAATGCAAAGCACTCCAAAAGCATTAAAGCTATGAAAATAAAGATAAAAAAACAAACACACTCAAAACAATCAAACCAAAGTCCAAAAGTGGAAGAAGGAAGGCAATGCCAATAGGCTAGGGTTGTAGCATAATGGCTCAATTAAGGAAAATATTATACAAAGGTCAACACCAAACCCTAGAGGCAAGAAGGCCTAGACAATGTCAAATGAGAGCGATATAAGACGATCAAAACATACCCAAATGAACTTTCTTAGATGACAGTTGCACAACCAATCAAAACACCACTAATTGTGACAAAAATAACCAAAAGAAGAAAGATATCACTAAACAATAAGTGAAAAAAAGTGCATAAAGGACACAAATATCTGACAATGAAATATGAAGCAGATCCAAGCAATCACCAAAAGTAGCCAAATAAATTTGAAAGTGAGATCTAGAAATGAGAAAACTAGTCCTAAACCAAGGCATGCAAAGAATCCTTCAAGGAACCTTGAAGAACACAAGCAATGGGATATCCCAACCAATGAATAAGAAATGGCTCAAATATGATAGATATCAATAATTAACGACAACAAAAACAAATAGATCTAACCGATCTCCAATAGATCAACGAAAAACAAGAAGATTAATGTCTAAGAGAAGACAAAAACCTTCTCCCAATGAAGGACAACAAATATAAGGAAAGAAAAAAAAAACACATATCTGAGCCAGATCCAACTAGTAAATATGGAGTTTAGATAGATCAAGGATAGAAACAAAAACTTGTGAGGAAAAAATTTATTTTTCAAGGCTAGAAGCCCGATCGCACGAATAAGATAGGATAAATTCAATTGGTCGCTTTGTTGCTAACTACAAGCGAGCGACTAGGATTCTCTAGTCACGTGGATGACTCCCTGTGGGAGTGACTAGGGAAAAAAACATAAGAATTCCCAAAAACCCACACACAGCTGATAAAAAAGTAAAATAAACCCTAAAAATAGTTGAAAGCCTTTGAGAAAACTCATCAATTCAGGATATGAGAGAAATCAATAGAAACAAAAGGAAAAGTGGACACAAAGAAAAAATTCTCTCATTGAAAGCACCACTTATGTTGCATTATAATTCACATGTAAGGATATATTGCTTTGTTATCTTGTGTCCAAATCAGATCACCAGACAACAAAAGTAAAAACCAATAGAGATGTAATAGGGTCCCAATCCAAACGATCAAACATGCATCAAGAAGTCGATTCTATATACTACAAGGAAATATATGTGCACCTAGCCTCCTCACAGATTGGGGAAGGATTTTGGGTTTGATGCATATTCCCACACTCCACTCAAGTGATCTATCTTGTCCACACCTGATCTCAATCCCCACACATAAACACAAACAAATAGAGATAAAAAGTGACCTTCCTGCGAACATCGTTAGATCAAAATATCATAGAAACACCCATAAATCATCTTGAATACAAATAGATACAGGGAAGGAACATATGTTTCTATTAATCATGAAAAAACTATATTACAAACATATACCTTCTATTATCACTCAGGTTGTCCCTAGGCTCCTTATAGGGATACGGCTGAGGTAACCACAAACCAATCTTTGGATTGCAGGTTCTAGCCCACCTGCAATCAGAGAGGGCTCTCTCTTTAAATGATTCAACTTTGTTGATGATTTTTAGGCTAGCTTTTGGCTCGGGGGTTTTTTGTTTGTGTTTGGATGGAAGGTAGGAATCGCAAGCAAAGAGGCAAGGTAAGGTGTGATAAGTTTCAAAATATTGGGCGTGGAGTCATGGATTAAGGTTTGCTATAGCGTCTTCTTGATCACAAGAGGATTAAGGAGTGAGATAGCCACACATGATACAATTAACAATCTACCGAAGGGATGGAATGATGGAAATCAGGGATGAAGGGCAAAGGAGAATCATTTCATCATACTGAAAAAGAGGAGAAATGGATGAATGGTGATCTAGGAGCAGTTAAGAATTCCTAAATTCTCATTCATATGTGAAAGAAACAGCGTAAACAAGATCATTTAAGTATACATGCTCATAGCTATTTCTAATGAAAACATAGAAAAATGCAGAAATTGAACTTAAGGTGTAGTGAAACAAATCTTAAGCTATTATTTTTTCTACCAATTTAGAAGGCGGAACGGTGGTAAAAACATGAAAATTAACAGAGGAGAGAAACACTTATTGAAACATGTAGAAGCACAGGAATTCCGTAATCACTCCTTGGCCAATCGAACACATCAAGCAGTTTCGAAATCCACGCTTTCAGCAATCTTTGATTATAGAAAGTATGACAGTTATAGTGCGGGTCTCTGCTTGGAGAAAATGCTGGGCAGAAAATTAAGCAATGTCTTCGACTCACTAACGAACTAACCTACCAACCAACCCCTCACTACATTGTTCAGGGTGGTATATATAAGCAAAATATCAGAAAGTCATTCATTACAATTGACCTAAACAGGTTTGCTAGAAAAGCTCTTCAAAAATCTAAGTGTTGCTAGAATTAAATGCAGGTAAGTCCTTTTGGCTGCGCTAGAGGCAGCTGAATCAGAAAAGACTAGAATGTGGCCCTTGGAGGCTTGATGCGGTGCTGCTGGAATGATTGTGCTTCGGGATCTGTAGTTCTGCTCGGGTGCGAGTTAAATGTGCATGATTAATGATTTGAGGGCTTTGAGTGGCTTCGCCCTCTTTCTTTGACTCTGCTGGAAGGTATTAAATGTTCTCCTGCTTCGGGCCGCTGCTTAAGATTTTCACTGATACTCTTTGCCGCTACATTGATGGCTTCCGCCGCCTACTGATAATCTTTGACACGCTTGCTACCTGATGATTTGATCTAATACACTTTAAACTCTGTCATTGGTCCTCTGCTGTCTTTAAACTGGATCAATTTGGCACGATCGGGCGATTTTCGGGCTTTTTCGGCGCACAACGGGCCAAGGAATCAAAGATTCCTCAAAGATTCCCCGAAACGGCCTATTTCCCGTAGCGATGCGCGATTAGCGCATCGAAAACTGCCTCTGTTTCTTGTTCTGGAGCTCCGAAGTGCGATTTCTCTTCCTGCGCGAATTTTCGGCTTTCTGGCTGCTTCCGTTAGCATGACATCAGCAGTACGACGGATGACGTCAGCATGCGGTGGGTCCCTGGTACAGAAGTGACATGGAGAGGTGTTGATACTGAACGTGATGCGATGAACTTCTCCGATGCGATCGCAATATCGCATTGGCGGGGAACGGGAAGCTGTTTCAGTTGGACATTTGGCGCTCGCGACCGCCGATATCGCGATATCGCATCGGGTGGCGACGGATGGGTCATAACTTGCATGGAGAGGATACTGCGATCTTGCGATGTGATCTAGCTTTCTATGGTCTGCAAAGTGTTAAGGAAGTCAGCAAGGGGTTTGTTGCGGTCGGAAGGAGTAAGTAAGTGGGTGTGAAAGGCATTTGAGGCTTCGGAAGGGGTCTGATCACCTCAAAGGGTTTTTATACTCTGGAAGGATTCCATTGTATTTGGAAGATGGCTTGAAGGGGCAGCATGAGGGTTCTTGCTAAGTTTCAGGTAAACTGAGCAATTCCTGAGGGTACTTATGGTTATTTTTCAACCAGGGGAAGGGATATTTACATAGGGGATGATTTACATAATTTTAGTAGGGGGATGGGAAAATATAGGGAGCTAAATAATAGTGTCAGTGGTTAATATGGAGATGGTGAGGAAGCGCTAAGTTCAGGAGACCTTAGGCTGTTACAAGGGGATAGAACCTTTTTTCAGAGAGAGTATGGAACGACTTTGAGTAAAGTAGATCTTCACCCAAGCAAATGCTATGAAAATGATGGAACTTAAGAGGTATCAAGCAAATCTTGACCTATTTTGGGGAAGTTAGTTAATGATTGGGGGGAAAATGGAGGAAGGGAGTTAGTTATACCTATTTTTGAGCTTCTCGCATAGAACTGCCTGCTGATTGTGTCCTGAGTAAAGATGACGCCTGGAAATTTGGAACTGATCAGCAATTAAGATTCAGCAACCTCAAAACTACCTACCCAGCCTACTTACCTAACATTTTTTCTTCTTTTGATTTGGGTGCACTTAGACTTGCAGACCCATCATTCCATTTTTTCTTTTCATGCTTTCCTATCTACAGACTACCCTTATCTCATCCAAGGGCCCAGATTAAGCTGTTGGGTTCCTTTGATTCTCTACCTATCTAAGAATCTACCAAGATTAAGCTATTTGGATAGATTTACTTTCTCTATATTCTAAAACAGGAAATTTAAACCTAGGGAGACCAAGATTAAGCTGTTTGGACCTCCCTTTAACTGAAAATTGGTGATACCAGAATAACTTCTCAAAATTTGGAAGGCAATTAAATGAACTTTGAGTAGCCTTCTTCGCTTGGAGACTGTTAAGAAAATATGGAGCATTGCAGCATGCAAAGTATGACATATTTGGCCTGTAAAAGTGTCAATCATGAAATATGAGTAACCTGCTGCAGCAGGAGGCTAACAGTGGCTCCACTTGGGGATGGTTTCTCCTTGTGAGAAGCCAAGAACATCAGGTCAGAATGCCTTAGTCTTTAGTTGTTGTTGTTTTGAACGTCTTCTTCCTAACTGTTGGATTGATTTGAACTTTTATACTTGGTAACAGCTCTTTCCTTTCGCTTGTGCTGCTTTTAAACTGTAAAGCACTGCTTTCTTTCTTCTGCGTGCTCCAGCATTATGGATTCTTACAAAAATAAAAATACTGATATATACAATTATGTACAAAATAAACCACCATCTTCTCTTTTCAAGCAAGAGGATCATTGTAGTGATTCAGCATCTAGCCATTGACCGGGCCTTCTTCAGCTGTGCTGCCATCTGGAGATTTGAGAAAATAAGTGTTATTGCCTTGCACAGCGCTGATAATGTATGGACCTTTCCACAGAAAATCGAATTTTGCGTGTTTGACCTTGTCTTCTCTTCATGAATCCCATCTTAGAACTTTGCTGCCTACCCGGAAATCCTCTGCTTTGGCCTTCTTATCGAACATCTTCTTGAGTTTTTCTTACAGTATTTGAGCTCTGTTGAAGACTTGTTCTCTGGTTTGCTGAAGGTGAATGGTTCGATTATCTCTTCTCTGCATATCATTCGGTTCAGTCTAAATTTATTGCAACAATTTGATAGTAGGTATGCCCAGAGATGAAGGAAACTTGGCTTCCATGCCATATACAAGTTCATAAGGGCTCATCCCGATGGATTTTTGGTGGAAAGTCTGTCTGCCCACAGAGCATTTGTGAGCTTTTTGTGCCAGTTCTTTCTTTTTTCTTCCAACAGCTTCTTTATGATATTGATGAGGCTTTTGTTGGAAGACTCGGCCAAGCCATTATCTTGAGGGTAATAAGCTGTGGAGTGACCTAAGGTAATGTAGTATTTATGGAAAAAGTTGATGATTTTTTTGGATTTGAAAGCCGCGGCGTTGTCAGTGATAATTTTCTCAGGGCAGCCGAATCTGGAAAGGATATTTCTCTGAAGGAATTGGATAATGGTGGAGTCATTGGCTTGCCTACACGGGATGGCTTCAATCCACTTGGTGAAATAATCGGTGGTCGTTAAAATCCACTTGTGTTGGCCTGAGGAAGAGGTATGGATTTCTCCAATGAAGTCAAGACCCCATTGTTGAAAAGGTTTCTCGGTTGAAATGGGCTTAAGGGCCAAGGGCAATAGTTTTCTTTTCCCTTCAAAGATTTGGCATTTGTGGCATGAGACAGCAAACTTCTTTGCATATGCAAATAAAGAGGGCCAGTAATAACCAGCACGTAGGATCTTGTCAGCCGTGGATTTCCAATATAAGTTTCCTCCACAGTCTCCTGCGTGGAATTCTTTCATGATGCTGTTAGTTTCATTTATAGTTAAACATTTAAGCAAAATATCTTCATGATTTTTCCAAAATAAAGCACCATCTATGACACAGAATTTTGATGATTTCATCCTTAAAAATCTTTTCTTGGTTTTGGACAATCTTGGGGGAGCACACAGGTTTAATAATACAAAGCAAATATCAGCGTACCATGGAGATTGCATGAAGTTTTCACTGATCTGTGGAGTCGCCAGCTCCGGTTCATCATCTAGTTGATTAATGTCTAATGCTTGCAAGTTTGTTTCGGACATTATTTTGGCTAACCCTTGTCCTTTTATGAGCTTGGTGGGTTTTATTTCAATGTCGTATTCAAGGATGCTGGAAATCCACTTGCCTCTTCTACCTTCCAGTCCCTCTTGAGTTAGTATATCCTTTACAACAGCATTAGGGACATAGTCAATCACATGGGAGTATAGGATGTAAATTCTGAAATCTTTGATGGCTTTGACCAAGGCATAGGCTTGCTTCTCCATAATCTGAAATTTCAAGGGTGCGTCTCTCAAAGCTCGGCTGAAGAAAGCAATTGGCTTCTCATTGCCCTGATCATCTTTCTGCAGAAGGACAACAGTTATAGTGTGTTCAGATGCGAAGGAAAAAATGATAAAATCTCTGTCGAATTGAGG
>APFE030886394.1:0-27652 GCA_000404065.3 Pinus taeda
AACAAGATTCCAGTACTCTGATACATTTAGCTGGAAAAATGATTCGTTATGGTACAAAGATCGCTTATACCTCTGTAAGAATTCCCAGCTAAAACAAAAGATTCTTATGGAATTGCACACTTCTCCCTTCGGAGGGCACTCAGGATTTTTAAAAACTTACCATAGGGTTAAAAGGAATTTTTTTGGGAGGGCCTTAAATCAGAGGTTCAAAAGTTTGTGGCGGAATGTTTGGTTTGCCAACCAAATAAAGTTGAAACAATTAAGACACCGGGTCTATTACAACCTTTATCCATTCCAAGCCAACGTTGGGAGGAGGTTTCAATGGATTTTATCATAGGTTACCCAAGTCTGAGGGAAAGAGTGTCATCATAGTGGTAGTTGAAAGACTTACCAAGTATGCACACTTTTGTGCATTATCACATCCATTTAAAGCTAGTATAGTTTCTACGTAATTTATGGAAACAATTCAAAAGCTATATGGAAATCCAAAGATTATTGTAAGTGACAGAGATCCCATTTTCACTAGAAATTTTTGGACAAAATTATTTTCTTGTCTTAGTATTCAGTTAGCTTATAGATCATCTTATCATCCTCAATCTGATGGGAAAACTAAGATAGTAAACAAATGTTTGGAAGGATATTTTCGGTGCTTTGTATCTGATAAACAGACACAATGGGTCAAATGGTTGCCTCTGGCTGAATGGTGGTATAACACTTCCTTCCATACAACAACAAAAATGACCCCATTTATGGCACTTTATGGGTATCAACCACCATCCATCACATCATATTTAAGAGAAAATTCTAAGGTTCAGGCAGTGGAACATCACATCGAACATCAACAACAAGTCCTCCAACTCTTAAAGGATAACCTCGTGTTGCACAGAATAGAATGAAACAACAGGCAGATCAACATCGCAGCGAAAGAAGTTTTGATGTAGGTGATTGGGTATTCCTACGGCTACAACCATATAAGCAAATGTCCCTCAAGCAAGCTAAGAAGGATAATAAATTATCACCAAAGTATTATGGTCCGTACAAGGTGTTGCAAAAGATTGGTACTATGGCATACAAATTGGAGCTTCCTGCAGCTTCTCGATTGCACCCAGTTTTCCATGTTTCATGTTTAAAGAAGGTTATAGGCGACAAGCTCCCAGTTCAAACAATATTGCCAGAACTTGACGAGGAAGGAAAAATTATATTGGAACCGGAAGCAGTCATAGAAACAAGAACTCGACAGCTACAAAATCGATCAATTTCGGAGTATCTTATCCAGTGGAAGAACTTATCTGTTGAAGATTCCACATGGGAGGATGAAAATTTTATACAGAAGTATCCAGAACTACTCAAGCATTGAGGGACAACACTTTTTTGAAGGAGAGGGGCATGTTGGGTCCCTATAATACTAGTGATTACCCCATTACTATTGTGGTTATACCCCTTATTAATATTGTTGCGCCCCTATTGCCCCCATATTGTTATTAATGTGCCCCATAGAATCCCTCTATTGTTATTTTTGTGGATTTATATTATTATTGTTAGGTCGGCTGGGTTATATTGTGACTCCTCAGACTCCTATACATAGAAAGGAGGTTTTGTCATTTGAATCATCCAATAATGTTCATTTATGTAATGTAAAGGAGGTTGTCCCCTCGAAGAGGCTGAATTCTAAGGCGTTGATCTATCTTTTCTATCTTTTCTTGAGGTGGTTCATAACATTGTCATTTCAAACTCGTTAAATGAAAAAAATTGATGTCATCTCAGTATGTTAGAAAATTACATATTACAGAGCAATGGAACACATAGAATATTGCATAAATATAAACACAGAAAACACATAAAACTAGAGAGACAGATATATGTGGCTCACCTAGTTTGGGCTACGTCCACCTCGAACGACCTGTTCTTCCTTTCTATTATCTATCAAAATGAAGAGATGCGACCTACAATAGATCTGCTATAATATCCTCTCTTTTCTCTCACAGTCTCACCTCTATGTTTCTCGCTGAAATAATAAACATCTATTACATAGCCTCAATACAATGCCCTCATACAAAGAGAGGGGTTGCCTTTTAGGGAAAAAAACCATAAACTAAATATAAGTTCTACCATCAGATCATCCGCCTAATGAATGACCCAGATTTAATAGAAATTAATATACTTTTACAAGGCAAGTTTACATCTGTTTTTAGCTTCGAGGGCGCTGTCCTCGAAACCCCCGCCAGGGGACCGCTAGCCTTCGGACCCCTGTGAGGAGGACAAGTTCCCCCTGCATGGAGGGGTGTACAAACATCCTGGGCTATACATCTGGTTGAAACAAAGACCTCTAAATAATCATGCTCCACACCCAACAATCTCCCACTTGGATAATAATTGTAGCAACTCCATCACTGCTTCATTTGCTGGACAATGACTCCTCTTTAGACCTGGTTGTTTCTCATCTTCATCATCATCCTTGAAGACCATTTGAAGCTGATCATATTCTCAGTTTCTCCCTGGTTACAAATTTTGTTAGCATATCTGCAGGATTCTGGCTAGTGTTTACCATTTGCAGCTTCAACTCTTCATCTTCCAACACTGAACGTATGAAATGGTACTTGAGCTGTATGTGTTTAGTCCTGGAATGAAATGTTGAGTTCTTTGAAAGATGAATGGAAATTTGGCTATCACTATATAATGTGCCCATATCATGTTTCTTACCCAATTCACCCATAAACCTTTATAACCAAATCATTTCTTTACTAGCCTGTGTAGCATCAACATACTCTGCTTCTGTTGTTGAAAGTGCAACAACACTTTGGAGTTTTGAAACCCAACTGATAGTTGTTCCACCTACAGTAAATACATATCTTGTAGTGCTCCTCATATTATCTCTTTCACCTACCATATCTGTGTCAACATATCCCTATAGAGAAATGTTTGAACCACCAAAGCATAATGCTTGATTTGTGGTACCTTTCAAATATATGAGAATCCATTTCACTGCCATCCAATGTTCCTTTCCTATATTTTTCATGTACCTACCTACAACTCCCACTACATGTGCAATATCAAGCCTTGTGCAGACAATTGCATACATTAAGCTTCCAATTGTTGATGCATATGGAACTTTAGACATATAATCCATGTCTTCGTGGGCCTTTGGGCACATTTCATTACTAAGTTTGAAATGGGTAGCAAAAGTTGTACTAATTGGTTTTGCATTGTCCATATTAAATCTTGTCAAACCTTTTGTATGTACTCATTATGAGACAATGTTAATTTGCATTTTTTCCTGTCTCTGGTTATTCTCCTACCAGGGATTTGTTCGCAGCTCCCAAATCCTTCATTGCAAATGAATTTTCCAATTTTCTTTTGAGCACATTTATTTCCTGCATGTTAGACCCTACGACAAGCATGTCATATACATACAATAACAATATCATATAGCTTCCATCATTTTGCTTTTTCAGATAAACACAATGATTAGAGTGACATCTAGTATGACCTTGTTCAGACATAAACTTGTCAAATTTTAGATACCACTGCCTTGGAGCCTGTTTTAAGCCATACAAGCTCTTCTTAAACCTACACACTAGTTTCTCCTTCCTTTGTACCTCATATCCTTGTGGCTGCTGCATATATATCTCTTCCTCCAAATCCCCACGGAGAAAGGTTGTCTTTACATCTAACTGCTCAAGATGCAAATCTTCAACTACTACTAGACTTAAATAGTTCTGATTGAATTCATTTTCACAACAAGAGAAAATATTTCATCAAAATCAATACCTTTCTTCTGTGCAAACCCTTTCACCACAATTCTAGCTTTGTACCTTTTTTTTCCTCCATATTTTTCCTTCAACCTGTAAACCTGTTTATTCTTCAATGCAGTTTTTCATGTAGTCAACCTGACCATGTCCCAAGTTTGGTTATGCATTAAAGTTCATCTCTTCTTCCATGGCTACCTCCCACTTATTCCTGCTTTCAACCTGAATTGCTTCTTCATAACATTCAGGTTCACCAGAATTAGTCAACAATAAATAATATAATGAAGGCGTGTATCGTTCAGGAGGTATGCTTATCCTGGTAGATCTTCTAACACCACTTTCAGGTGTTTGGGGTGCCTTTTTCTTTTGTGGTGGTTGTTGTGGTTGTTGATTATTATTATTTTTAGGCACCTTTACTTTTCAGTTATTTCATCAAGAACTGCGTATTCCCTGTTTTCTTTTTCCTATTTCTTTTCCTGCAACTGATTCTTATATAAGAACTTTTCATTGAATATTACATCTCTGGTCCTAATGATTTTGTTATTCTCGTAATCGTATAAGCGATAACCAAAATCATTAACACCATATCCAATAAAGGTACATTTCTTTGACTTTGCCTCAGGCTTTGCTCTATTTTCTTTATTAATATGGAAAAAGGCCTCACAACCAAAAGACTTTAAAAAAGAGTAGCTTACCTTTTTTTTTTGTCCATGCTTCCTCTAGAACACCACCATCCAAGGAACTTGAAGGCGGTCTATTTATTAGATAAACATTAGTATCTACAGTGTCTCCCCAAAATTATAAAGGCAATCCTGAATGAAATCTCATGCACCTTGCATGCTCCATGATTGTTCTGTTCACCCTTTTTGACACACCATTTTCTTGTGGTGTTCTTGGAACTATCTTCTCTCTACAAATTCCATGCTCTGAACAGTACCTATCAAACTCTTTGCTGCAATATTCGCCTCCATTGTCTGATCTGAGACACTTCAATTTCTTTCCTGTCTCAATCTCAACCAAAGATTTCCATTTCTTGAAAGTATCAAATACATCAAATTTATTCTTAATACAATAAATCCAAGTTTTTCTAGTTGCATCATCAATAAAAGTAGAAAAATAACGAGAGCCACTGAGAGATGATACCTAAGCAGGTCCCCATACATCTATATGCACAAGCTCTAATTTCTTGCTGTTCTTTTCTTTCCCAACTCTGATAAATATGACTCTCTTTTGTTTTCCATAAATGCAATTCTCACAAAAGTCCAAATCTACATTCTTCAAACCCAGCAACAAATTCCTTGAGTGAAGAATCTTCATCCCCTTTTCACTCATGTGTCCGAGCTTGTGATGCCATAATGCCACATCTGCTCCTCTGGAAGTTAAAGCATTAACAGAGTTAGAAATACCATTGCATAAATACAATGTACTAACCTTTTCGCCTTTTGCTATTATCAGGGCTCCTTCGGCGACCTTCCAAGCTTTATTTGTGAAATTTGTCACACAACTTTCACCGCCTAACTAACTTTTTGAAATCAGATTTTTCTTCAAATCTGGAACATGCCTTACCTCCTTTAGTAGCCATTGGTTTCCATTCTGTTGTTTTACAAGAACCTTACCCATTCCAACAATTTAACAGGGTTTATCATCACCCAAACAGACTTGTCCAGAATCTCCTTGAAAATAGTCATGAAAAGATCTCTTATCAAGTGTCGCATGGAATGAGACCCCTGAATCTACCACCCAAGAGTCAATAATATTATAATCAAAGCATCTTGTAACACCTCACCTGTCACGTTTGCTTCATTATTGTTTTCTTGTTGTGCATCTCCTTCTTTTACCTTCTGAGATATACAGTATTTCTTTAGGTATCCTTTATTTCCACAATTCCAGCACACTATCCCCGATCTAGACATGGATCTACCTTTCCTTGATTTACTACGATACCCTAAGCTCTTTCCTCCTTCCATTTTTCTTCGCCTAGACTCTACACTCAAAGAATTACCAGATGTCTCACCGGAGCTTTTCTGTTGCATTTCCTCACTAAGGATAGCATCGACAACATCATCAAACTTTAAAGTACTAGATATAGAAATAGAGTTATTAATGGCCATTACTAAACTATTCCAACTTTCTTGCAATGAGCACAAGAATAACAGAGCTCTAACTTCATCATCAAAGTTTACCCCTACAGAACTTAACTAACTTGTAATAGTATTAAAATCATTTAAATGGTTTGCAACAGATCCACCTTCTAACATCTTCATATTAAATAATCGTTTCATAAGAAGTAGCTTGTTTGAGGCTGAGGGATTTTCATATAGTTTCTCCAACGCCTTAATCAAACCCTCTGTCATTGTTTCATTTGAAATGTTGACGGCGACCGATGCTGCGAGGCACAACCATACTATTCCAAGTGCTTTTCTATTGAGAAGTTTCCATTCATCATCTGTCATACCCGTTGGCATCATTGTTTTTCCATCCAATGGTAGGTACAGATCTTTCTGATATAGATAATCTTCCATCTGCATCTTCCATAGTGAGAAGTTTTGGTTGTTAAATTTCTTGACCCTTAGCTTACTGTCTTCTGCTAGTGCTCCGACTTGAACGAGGAACCCTTCTTTCCTATGATTTTGTCAAACAAATAGACCTTCAACTCTAATACAAGTTGTTAGAAAATTATATATTACAAAGCAATGGAACACATAGAATATTGCGTAAATATAAACATAGAAAATGCATAAAACTAGAGAGATACATATATACATGGTTTACCCAGTTTGGGCTACGTCCACTATGAATAGCTAGCCCTTCCTTTCTATTATCCAGCAAAATGAAGAGGCACAACCTACAACAGATCTGTTATAATATCCTCTATTTTATCTCACAATCTCACTTCTTGGTTTCAAGCTCAGAGAATACAAATCTATTACACAGCCTCAATACAATTCCCTCATACAAAGAGAGGGGTCGCCTTCTAGGGCAAAAAACATTAAAATAAACATAAGTTCTACTGTTAGATCATCCACCTAATGAAGGGCCCAGATTGACCCCTATGGGGGGGATAGGTCCCCACTGCAGCCGCCCATGTGGAGGAGTTTACAAACTTCGTGGGGTATACATCCGGCTGAAGCAAAGACCTCTAAATAATCATGCTCCAGACCCAGCACAATATACGTTTACCCCTTTTTTGCGTTGAGATTGTCTACTAACGAAATAGGCACACCTTCACCAACATGGTCAAGAGTTTCTCTCGAATATTGTTTTCTACATTTTTGGGTTCAAGGGACAAATTACAAAAAGGAACATGATGGAGTTTTATTTTTCGTATCTTTTTCAAACTCTCTAAATATGAAAAATATACTGAGCTATTCTTACATCAGACTCATTATAATTTTACGATGAAAGACTCGTCACCATGATGTGACCAAGTTTCTCCTTTCCAAGTCTCATAAAACTGTCTAGGATGGATTCAGTCCAAAAATGAACTAACTTGAGAAACATATGTTATCCCCTTCAATCTTATGATAAAAATAATTTGGGTACTTGCTAGAAATAGTGGGGAAAAATGAGAATGAAACATCCTTTTTATAGGAAGCATGTTGATCTTGAACATGATACTCTTCTACTTTCGTGTAGGGTTTGGGATATCATCACTCAGTCACTTGTTCTCCAAGGTTTGGGTGATCTAGTTTTTCCTCTCATTTGGATATTCCATTTTTTTTCATGACCTTTAGTCCTATGTTGAGTCAAATGCTGCCACACTCCAGAGTCATGTCACCAATGTTCAACAGAAGACCTATCTACATTTATTTACCTATACATTGTTTGACCCATTGTTATATTCTTGGATCTCATTCTTATCATTCCACTTTATTCCTTGTTTTGCGTCAATTATGGGGGAATCATCATTACCCTCCTTTAACAGTTCGCTTCTTGTAGATTTCAGCTCATTATCTAGGAAGATGACCTAGAAATTCCCTTTGAGTACCTTGGAGCTTGCAGCTTATATGCTTTAATGGCAAGTTCTTCACATATGACGACAGGTCTTCATCATTTGCCTTTGATTGAATAATTCCATGAGTGTTCAACTTCAGTTTCATTATCACATTCACGAATTGTATAATCATACCTTGAGAGCCATTGTAATTATTGGTGGTTTCTCTCATACCTTTTAACACTCCACATCACTGAGTAGTAATTAGGTGGCTTTCTAGCATGTTCAATTTCAACACATTTATTCACATGCTAGAATTCATACTTTGGTCAGGTCAGGATGGAACGCAAGATCTTGAGCCTTATTTGACATGACTCAGGCTACTTGGAGTTATAAGTTATTCATGATTGTACACATATTTCTTCTATACGAATGGTTATGACCAAACCATGGGATTTTACATTTTTTGTCACCCTTTTATATCGGATGGTTGTGACCATACCTTGGATCTTACATTCATAGATGATCCTTCTCATTTAGATGGTTGCACCCATACCATGGATCCTTTCATATAGTCCTTATTATTGGGATGGCTGCGTCCATACCATGGATTAATGTTTTGATATAAAATATGTATATGTATATGCATCCTTGATTTTCAGGTCTCCTTTGTGTGTTTACCCTTGTCCTTACAAAATCTCATAACGCATCTCAACCATCACTCCTCATTTTACATTCATGGTTTATGGGGAATCTGTTACATAGTAATTTGTCACACCTCCTACACTTCCCTATGACATGCCCCAAAGTTCTCGAAACATGACCATTATGCAGTGTACTCATTCATATATGTATCTTAGATCTTTCCTAAGACATTGATTGGAAAATGTCTTGAGCTTTCCCTAAAAGAAATAGCTATAAAACCGTAATTTTAGAATCATCTCGCTTATGAGAATAAAAACAATGTTGATCTCTTGTTGCACTACACTTGACCCACAATGGTATCTCTCTGTTCACTTGTATACCCATGATGATCCAAAAAAAGGAAATTTTCCCAAAGAGGATGAGAAGCATCATGATCTAGAAGCTTCCAAATCAGCGAGATGGAAGTTGTTTGGGATAGATGAGGTCTAATTCTTGCAACTTGGCCTCCTGGTCTTATCCTTATGAGCTACCTCCTTCAGATAAGGCCCTACTTATATCTTTGGAGATCCTAACTCCATTTCCAAACCAATATATTAATCCTCTCCCATTCCCAAATGGTTGGTCTATGTCGATTTGCACCCATATGTTAAGATTGTGCCTATATGCTACTCATTTGGCTTGGAGAAGGAGTGCTTAGAGAGATTATCTTGGACTTGGATATTCATTCAAGGAGAGCCTATCAAAAACAAGGGTTAGTTGTATGCTTCCCCTTATATTCTATTAGTATACAACCACTGGTTCATTTTCCCTAAATGTGTATTATCATCTATCATTTAGCTTAGCATTCCTTGATTAGTTAAGTAGGCTTCTTTTGAATATTATATTTGTATTTGCATGACTTGTTGTGTATTGATCTCTTGGGTGGGTTCATAAATACTAATAGCAGTAGGAATGAACCCATGACACAAGTGATTCAATGTATTTAAGAGAGGAGATCAAAATAGCATTAGAATGAGGTAGGCCATCTTCTTCATTTCTCTCTTCAATTATAACTTTGGAAAGTGTCTAGTAGATTTTCAGTTTGGTTGCTAGACCCACTCATTGGGCTAGAGGGATCTTATTTGTCCATAGAGAGGATTTACCTAGCCAACATGAACGTGTCCCCTCTAGATGCAACCATTGTCACTATTATTCCCATCTAAATTTTCCTTTCCCAATGTCTCACAAGTATTATAAATGGGTTAGAAATTTTTCTCTCACCCCCATCATCCCTTCTAAATTGCAATATCAAAAATAGGTAGAGGAAGAAGTTGTATTCAATTTTTCTTTTGTACCTATGTATGTAACATCTAGAGGCATTATTTCAAACCTATTCCCAAGGAAGGTGTCATCTTCCTACGGTATGTCCCCAATTCCCCATCATTTTTCTTGTTTTCCTATTTTACAAATCCTCCTACTGAAGATGGTCTTTTTTATTTGGTACTACCCTCTACTAATATGCTTTTATCATCTCCCACCTTCTTACCTTGGAAGGGATCCTTTTCTCACTTTTTTCCCCTGACGAGTTGTAAGAACTAACCCCCTCATCCACATTCGGGTATTTTTCCCCCACACCCTAGCAAACGAATGAGTTCAATCGAAGTTCGTATTATAATGCCACCTTGATCTAAGAGTCTTGAGAGGTCTCAGGGGCACTGGCCTCATTAATTTGGGGTTTGAGTGATCTTACCCCTATTTGGGGTACAAAAGTAGGCTCGGGTCGAAAGTATTTCTTAGCTTCTTCTTAGAAAGCTACATAAGAAGAATTTCAGGTGGGAAGACAACACTTTCTAAATGGGTCTCTTAGAGAATCAACCCTCGAAGTGGTGCCTCTTGAAGGTTCTATCATATAGCTATTGGGATTTAGCCAACCTTGATGAGCCTTGGTATTGCAACAAGAATGTTGTATATTTGAAGGCTACCAACTTAGTCATTAACTTGGGGTTCCTACAAACTTAAAAGGTGTCAGCACTATATCTGAGGCATGCAATGTGTCATTCCTTTGTTGTCATCAAGTAATGGAGTGCATGTACTGAAATCAAATACTAAATTAATTCCAAAAAATGAAATGTTCGAAATGGAACCTTAACCTATTGCAAGAAAGAGAGTACAAGGAAAGAGATGGAAATTCAATCCTAAATCACACCACTTCCTAATTATTTGTCAAGAAATTATTGTTTGCAACAATGCTAAATTATTAGGAACTAAATTCTACTATACAAGCATGGAAGTAAGAAGTATCAAACATCATTAATGTGCAAGTAAAGGGACTGAAATAAATTTGTTTTTGTCTATTTGTCTTTTCGGGCAAAATCAAGTATGCAAACTAATTCCCTTTGGTGAGGTGGCAGGTGAATTAAGGATGTTGGAGGTTGTATGGAAGGGTTAGGAGATGTTTGGAAGGTGTGGGAGACCCTCGGGACGTTTTTGGTGACTTTCTATAGGCTTTCTCTCAATTCAGCCTCAAAATAGGTGATTTTAGGAAATCCTACAAGATGTACTAGAAACCTACAGGATGATCGTGTAGGAATTACAGTGAACCTACAAGATACAACCGAGAGAATCATCTGAGGTGTTGGAGGTGATGGGAGTCCTAGAAAAGGTGTGCGATGGGTGGCATGGAGTGGGAAAGCTCCTAGGATCACTCAGAAATCAAAACCAAAGTTGGGAGATGGATTGATTTGCTTAAAAAGCTTAGACAAGTTTCCTTCTGAATTAATAAAATTGGTGAGGGTTTAATGGCCAAAAAAATAAAATCCAAATTGGATGGGAAATTTTTTTTTATTAACTAGGATGACTTATATCCCTATTCCTACTACAATAATTCAAAAGGATCTGTGTTAACCCATGCAAAAAAAAAAAACATTATTAGTCGGAAGTATAGAAATTCGAGAAATAGTGAGCTAGTAAATCTAAGAAATTCCCAACGAAATCAAGTGAAAATACAATGTGGTAATTTTTTTTATGAACTAGAATGTTTTTGTGATCTAATGAAACTGGAATCAAGTCGATTGAAGCTTGTTAGCATGCTCTAGAGAATACCAGAAATTTAATGTTCTTGGCTAAAAAGGAGGTCTAGCAATCTAGATTTGGGAATAAGAAGACTAATCCAAGCAACTCAATGATTATTGTGAACTTCCAAATCTTTTCCAATGATGAAATAATGCTTTTTATCCTGCAAAATAAATTACATGAACCATTTAACTCAATCCTACAACAAGAAATCATTAATACTAAATGCAAAAATATAAAGAAATACAAACTATAGATGCATGTGAATAAGCAACAAATAGAAGGAAATAAAATTATAAAAAAAGGCTCTGAGGCTCCTGACATTGCCAAGCACAAGAAAATTTAGAGACCTATGGAGAAGAACAAGATTTAGAAGCTGAACATGACACCAATCTTCATTATTTTCATCAATAGAATTACATCCCTACAGGAAAATACAATGGAGCTACAAAAATATAAGCTCTGTCCACAATAAAGCTAATGAAAATCTACCACTAGAGGAAAAATTGACTTGGTACTTAGACAAAATGATTAAGAATCATTCTCCATGGATGGAGGAAGCTTTCCCCACCGAAATCCCTTGATTAGTGGATTTACTCCCTTGATTGTTGGATCTGCTCCCTTGACTAGTCGAACACATTCCTTGTTTTTCTCGATCATTGGAGTTCCAAAATTTGTGCCATAATTCCATAATGTCATTTTGACTTATTATTTAATATTGATCATCGAGTAGTAGGGAACAATTCCCTAAATTATATCATCCTCCAACTCTTCATAATATTCCTAATATTCTCATGATATTCCACAAAAAATTAATAATATTAGGCACAAATATTCAGTTATTCATAAACCCTCCTAATGAATATATTAAATTTAAAAATAAATTATCTAATGCAAAAATAGATGTTTAATGTACTGAAGGATGGTCATAGGCCTTAATTTATGTTTTAAATTAGACGCATGTGCCTTATCTTATGTCTAATTTAGAGGCCCATCATACCCCCTCCTGAAAGTGTTGTTCATCCTCTGAGAAACTTAGTGACCTCATTGTGCCTCATCCATGATTGTGGTGGGCTCTGTCTTGTGCATTAAGAATCTTGGCTGTAAGTTCTGCAAGAACAAGCCAAAAAAACATATTTGTGCAGAGAAAAATCCTTGTTTCTTGAGACCTTTAGCTTTCCTTCTTCCCCTTATTCAAGATGGTTCTTGATAATTTTTTTTACTTTGGAAAGGTCTTCCACACCCTTATCAACATCTGCTACCTTGTTCCACCATTTATTTTCCTTAGGAATTCCTCCTGTAGGATTTCAGGGTGATTATAATTCTTATAGGATCATCTTGTAGAAAACATTGTCCCTTTGTAAACTAAAGTAAGGGAGTGGAAAAATGACAGAAATAGTGGAGGAATGAATGGTAATGAGTGGTAAAATAAAAATTTTAGTGGCAACAGTCTCTTTGGGATCCTCCATTTCTCTTTTACCATCCTTCTTGCTGACCTACAAATGGAAATTTCATGAAAATGGAGAGGATGCTCTCTTCATTTTTTTCCTTCAAGAATGAAATGGGATGGATGAATGATGAATAGATAGCGAATATGAAGTGGATGGAGGGCTTAGAGTGCTATGGTGACCTTGGCATTTCCAAAAATTTCTTGTTTTAACTATTGTCCTCATTCCTTGAAATCATCACCCTTCATAATATGACTTTTCAACATTGCATGAGTGAAGCAGAGAGCTACAATCAACTAGTTGAAGGTGGTTGAGACTAAATACCCATCCTTAGCTTATAAAACCTCATCTCTCATGCATTGACACCAATTTCTAACTATAATATGCTCAAGAGAAGAGATAAAGAATATTGCATCCCTGTATCTACCTGTTGGTTGTTGGAGAGACATGCATGCTGTTGTTGATTTGATGTTGATATGAAGGTTTTGGATGGTGATGGTGATCATATTGATTTTTCTTCCAAGCTTTCGTGGAGGTTCTTTGACCTATAGATCTCCTTTAAAACTACTCACTGCCAATCATGTACGTGTTGTTGTGTATCTTGTAGGTTTATAGGACAACGACTTGTTTTGTCCATATCTCACAAATGGTAGACTAGATTGAGATGAAACTTTTCGAGCATGTTGCCATCATCATTATGCAACTCCCCATTGAAATTTTTGTGTCATTGGATTCATGGATCTTGATAAAAACTAAAAATGGTTGAAGGTGATGGAGGCCAATTTCTTAGAAATTGTGCACTAGAATTTATTGAAATTTGTTGCGTATGTTACCAAAATCCATATACATCTCCCCAGGAAAGAACTTTTTAAATGGATGCATGGATATTAAGAAAATACGAAAATGGCTGAAGGTGATGAAGGCCAATTTCTTGGAAATCGTGAACTAGAATTTGCTAAAATTGCTTGAACATGTTACCATCATTCATATGCATCTCCCATGAAATATCTTGGCAAATAGATGCATGGTTTTCAAGTTATGGTAAAAACGAATTTATGCTTTATGTATTTTTATATCGGGTAGTAAAATAGAGCCTCATGTAGTTTTTTAGGACAATAAGGAAAATGATTAGTAGAAGCTTGAGAATGATGGGTGGATGGTGAAAATAGATGAGGGTCATGGACTGGCATTTCCTTGGCCTTGCTATAGCATTTGAGTGAAATAGGACAAAGTGAATATTTGACTTCTTTTGACCAGGCTTGACCAATTTTCCTTTTGGTAACAATTTTGTTCTTGTTTCTTTCAGATGTTGGAGAGTAGATGCATGCATGGAGCAAGGATTCTTTTATTTTTTTCTCCTTTTTTCTTCTAGATCTACTAACCGCCTCAATGAGGTTTTCAACTAATAGGTCTTCCTAGGTGCCTCAAAAGGATGTTTTCACCTAGGATCTTCTCTTTTTTTTTTCTTTTTTTTTTCAACCCATTGACCGCCTCATGGGGGTTTTCAATCAATGAGTCAATCTGAGGCACCTCCAAGGAGGTTTTCACCTTACATTTTTATTTTTTATCTTATTTTTCATTTTTTTTCTACCCTACAATACTTGAAAAAAAATCACTTTCAAGTATAAGAATACATCCAATCGAGCCATGCGCACATCAAGATGATAGAAAAAATGACGTGGAGGCTTGAAATGTATGTTTTGACATGTACTTAGATTTCAAAGACGAAATTATTTGACTTTGAAAGGATCAAGCATAGTTCAGGAATAGAGTAATGTTGTAACTTAGTGAGTGTCTGGAACCATATTTCAATATAATTGTGAGGAGCCATGTGCACATCACGATCATAGACAAAATTATGTGGAGGCTTGAAATGTATGCGTTAACATGTACCTGGATTTCAGAGACCAAATGATTTGACTTTAAAAGGATCAAGCATAGTTGAGGAAAAGAGTGATGTTGTAACTTAGTGAAGGTCTGAAACCATATTTCAATATAGTTGTGATGCCTTTGGTCCACTTTCTAATTTAGATCATCTTGTATGTCTTCTTCTACCATGACCTTCAAGTCTTGCTCTTTTTGTTGATTGATCTCTTGCATACATGGAGGATTTGATGGTAACCATGAGAGATATTTCTCACTCTCCAATATTGTTCTCTACTCTTCATGAAATGCAACCCATCGTTCTTTGATGTTCTCTTTTTAGTTTTCTTCTGGATGTGGTCCTTCAATGATATCCATATAATCTCTTTTTTTGTAATACTCTTCCTGAGCTATGGTCAATAACATTAAGGTCAAGAGGAGTTCTTTGGAAGTGGTGTACCTCAACATTGTAAGTGGGTTTAGCTACTTCAATGTGTGGGTTTGGAAATGGTGGTACAAGTATTTGAGTGGGAGTGTATATTGAGATGGATGTGGATGGGGTTGTGGTTCTAATGGAGGTGAATGGTAAGGATAACATGGAGTTTCATATGGAGGATATTGAGGAAAATACTAAGGATATTGTGGATGGCTCCAATAATTTCCTTTCCAATCTTGTTTCCAAGATTGGTTTTGGGGTTGAGATGGCCAATGTTGCCAAGGAAAGGGTGTGTTCCAATTACTTTGAGGTGGATTTGTATAAGCTTGAAATTGTGAATTAGACTCTTGAATCCTATCGGGCTAAATAGGCTTTCATGGTCCTCTTGGAGCTACATAACATTGGTACATTGGAAATTGACTTGCTCCATTGTACTCTTGGTGAAATTCCTTCAACCTTGGTAATGAGGAGCAACATTTAACATCATGTGATTTTGCAACACAAATATTAAAATTTTATTTTCCTTCATCTTGCATTCTTAACATTTCTACTTGTTTTGTTAGACTACTAAGAATTTTTGTTTTAAAATCATCAAACAAATTTCCATGTTTAGCTTGACTTACCGATCTTAATGCCGATTTACCTACTCTTTCTTTTCCTCTTGATATGTGTTTTCATGTTTCACAATTTTTCTCAAATGATAATTCATATACATCACCTCTACTCATGATATTAAGTAGATCAATCCACTTATCCCTAATTCTTCAAAGTAAGATGGTTTTTAGTGTGTTGGATTCTAAATGATGTAGTTTTCTCCTCTTAACATTGCACATGAACCTATCGATTAGATCCTCAAGGCTCTCATGCTCTCTTTGATTCAGTATCAATATTTCTCTTTAAGATCATGATCTTTATATTTTTCTATAAATGTATTTTGCATATCATTCCATGATCTTATTGAATTAATCCCTAAACTCATGAACCATTGAAGAGCTCTATCCTTCGATGTTACCAGAAACAATCTCAATTTTGAGTTTTTAATAAGTAAACATAAGATCTACAAACAATCTCAAATTTAAAGAGAAAGGTTTCGGAATCCTATAACCTTAGACCATGAAATTTTGGAAGAAAATATGGAGGGATGTTCTTCATGTGCACACTTCCATCAGTATCTTGAATGGGAAATTCGAGAGGATCTTCCTCATTCTCATCATCACCGTCAATTTCTTCTACATTCTTCACCATCCTCTTCTTCTACTTGCAAAAGTGATTGGTGATATGGCTCTTACTACATCATGTGATCAAATGGGGGGTGGGTCGGTGTTGGTGCATTTTGTTTTTTGTTCTTATGATTCAATGAAATCTATAATGCAATGCAATTTTCTACTTTTGAAATTAAATAGGCCTAATGAAAATATGTTTTTTTGTTTTCACAAAAATTAAAAAAAATGAATCAACTAAGTAAGAAAACAATTCATACTTTGACAGCTCCCCGACAACGGTACGAAAAATATATGAGCCTTGGTATTGCAACAAGAATGTTGCAACTCCCAAGGCTACTGACTTTAATTATCAACCCCGGGTTCATATAAACTTAAGAGGTGTCAGCACTATATGTGCGGCATGCAATGTGTCCTTCCTTTCATGTCGTGATGTAATGGAGTCCATGTAATGAAGTCAAATACTAAACTGATATGAGAAAATGAAATGTTCGAAATGGAACCTTAACCTATTGCAAGAAAGAGAGTACAAGGAAAGAGACAGAAATTCAATCCTAAGTCACACCATTTCCTAGTTAGATGCCAAGAAACTGTTGTTTGCAATAATGCTAAATTATCATGAATCAGATGCTACTATCTAAGTATGGAAGTAAGAAGCATCAAACATGACTAATGTTCAAGTAAAGGAACTGAAATAAATCTATTTTTGTCTTTTTGTCTTTTTCATGCAAAATGAAGTATGCAAACTAATTTCCTTTGGTGATGTGGCAGTTGAATTAAGGATTTTGGAGGTTATATGGAAAGGTTACGAGATGGTTGGATGGTGTGGGAGACCCTTGGAAGCCTTTCGATGAGTTTCTAGAGGATTTCTCTCAATTCGGCCTGAAAAAACGTGATTTCAGGAAAACCTAGATGATGTACTAGAAAACTACACGATGATCATGTCTGAATTACACTGAACCTACAAGATACATTCGAGAGAAAAATTTGAGGTGTTTGAGGTGATGGGAGGCCTAGCAAAGGGGTGTGATGAGTGGAATGGAGTCGGAAAACTCCTGGGATCACTCAGAACTCAAAACCAAAGTTGGGAGATGGATGAATCTGCTCAAAAAGCTTGGAGAAGTTTCCTTGTGAAATGATTAAATTGGTGAGGATTTAATGACCAATAAGATCAAATCCAAATTGGATGGGACAATTTTTTTATTAACTAGGATGTCTTAGGACCCCATTCCAAGTGGAATCATTCAAAAACATCTTCGTTAAACCATGCACAAAAAAAAGAGAAACATTACTTGTCTAAAATCTAGAAATTCGAGAATGAGTGAGCTAGTAAATCTAAAAAAATGCCTAAACAAATCAAGCATAAATAAAATGGGGTAATTTTTGTTGTGAACTAGAATGTTTTTGTGATCTAATGGAAATGGAATCAAGTCGAACGAAGCTTGTTATCATGGTCTAAAAAATAGTAGAAATTTATTGTTCTTTGCTAAAAAGGAGGTATAGCAATCTAGATCTGGGAATAAGAATACTAATCGAAGAATCAATGATTAGTATGAACTTCCATAGATTTTCCAAGGACGAAATAATGCTTGTGATCCTACAAAAGAAGTTACATGAACCATTTAACTCAATCCTACAGCAAGAAATCATTAATACTAAAGGCATAAATAGAAAGAAATAACAAGTAGAGATGCATGTGAATAATAAATGAAAATAATGAAATAAAATGATGCAAAAGTGTTTTGAGGCTCCTAGGATAATGAATCCCAAGGAAACTTAGAGTCCAATGGGGGAGAACAATATTTAGAAGCTGAACATGACACCAATATTCATTATTTTCATCAATAGAATTACATCCGTACAAGAAAATACAATGGCGTTGTGAAAATACAAGCTCTCTGCACAATAACACTAATGAAAATATACCCCTAGAGGCAAATTTGACTTGGTGCTTATAAAAAATGATTATAAATCATTCCCCATGAATGGAGGAAGTTTTCACGAGCAAAATCCCTTCATTAATGGATCTAGTCCCAATAATAGGAATTTGCATTAAATGGCATTGAACACATTCCTAGATTTTCTCAATCATTCCCTAAAGGAAAATTCGAGCTGGTACTTATACACTATGATTAAGAATATTTCCCATGGATGAAGGAAGATTTCCCCACCAAAATCCCTTGATTAGTTGATATGCTCCCTTGATTAGTGGAACACACTGCTAGATTTACTCGATCATTAGAGTTCCACAATTTGTGCCATGATTCCATAATATCTTGCTAAATTATTATTTATTATTCATCCTCAAGTAGGGAACAAGTTCCTAAATTATCTCCTCCTCCAATTGTTCATAATCTGCTCAATATTCTCATAATACTCCACAAAAAATAAATAATATTAGGCAAAAATCCTCAATTATTCATAAACCTTCCTAATGAATATATTAAAGTTAAAAATAAATAATCTAATGCAAAAAGAGAAGTTTAATGTGTTGAAGGATAGTAATTGGACCTAATTCATGTTTTAAATTAGAGGCCCATCAACCATAATTTATTTATAATTTAGAAGCCCATCAAATCCTACCAAGAGAATAGTGTTGAGGAGGCTCATTAAAACTAATTTTTTTGCATGTTTTGCTACTTCATGAAACCATGATGAAGGGGACTTAGGAATCTTCTCTCATGCACCCTTTACATGGGTTGGCAATTTTTTCAGGAAATGTTGTAGAAGGTTTGGCACACTTTCTTCTAGATGGATGAACATAGATTTTAGATAGCTTTGTCACCCCCATAAATATTTAGATATTTCTTTTTTCTCTTTGGACCTAGTCCTTCAGTTGTTATTTTTAAAAATATATGGCCCCTTAAAGAAAATGGATCACTTTTGGTAAACTATTTTTTCTCTTCCAATCATCCTATCCAATCCATTGATCCTCGGGGGAATCTAAATATTTTACCCGGGTGAAGGGAAGTTTGGAGCATTGTTGCCAAGATTAATCCCTTAAATGATTTTTTCCATGTAAGATATATTAGGTTTTTCTTTTAGATATTCATCCTACAAATATTTTTCATACATGGTGATATAATAGGGCCATAGACAAAAGGATTTCCTAGGGGCTTAATCAATTTCTCATTGTGAGATAATGGGTGGATGAAAAATTAAAAATGTGACAATAGATTATGACGCAGACTTAAACATGCAATACCCAGAATCACATTCTTCTCCACTTTAGAATGAATACATCAAAACTGTCCATATAAAAATTCTGATTGCTGTCAATTTCATACACTATGTTGTGGAAGCTTAAATTGAATCTGCGGTACTCATGATTCAACATACATTGAAATCATATTTCAATTTCAACAAAATTGTGACCGTGTCACCCTTTTGCAATAATACCATGCAATTCGCTTTAAACTTACCTCACTGTCCCTTTCTTATATCTCGTTGTCTGCACACTGATTCCATTAAACAGCTTATACCCATTCAAATTCATCACAATAGTTTGGAATCTGATCGAACCGCCCCTTAATTTAAATTGCAAATAGTCAACCCTTAACTGTATTCATAAATTGTGTTGAATACACTTACCAACAGAATCTTATGAGGATTCTTACGATCAGAGCCAGTAGATCGAACAAACCAAATATATTTGCAATCACCATCTCTGTATGGCTTCAATTGCACAATGCGCCCATCATACAATAAAACAAAATGCGCCTAGCTTCAATTAAACCTTTCAGGCAACATATCACAGCAAGAATTTGATGCTGTAACAATTATATCAACCCTCACAACAACCAATCGATGTCAATTCTTTACACAACGTTTCAACTCTGCTTACAAAACAACATCGATAACAGATTTAGATCAAAGTTACCTTCTGCAGCCTCTGACAAATGGGCCATCGCTTAACGCTGGGTTGCTAGACTCAATTAACAACAACAATCAATTGGTTTGATTGACAATTCTTGGTATCACTCATCATCCTGCAGACACACAACGACTGGTCAAACCTTCAGTATTATTTGATTTCTCTAATTCTGAACGAGAGAATTCGTGCTTTGCAGCCCTTTCAGCTTACAACATTTGGTTTCATATCTGATGCCATGGTCAGGCAAATTATCCAATAAATAGTTACACTCTATCACAGTGTAATCTCCTTTCTTGAAATGGAATGTCAGAGCAGAAAAGCCCGAATTCAAAGAGCCGTTTGTCGTGAAAGCAGACGTTCAGGCCAACACTAAAACCATTGACCCATCGAACATGAATCAATGAACCCAATACTTTTTCCACAGTATCATAAGCAATCTGTGCAGAAAAATGATATCAATCAGCAATCTGTGGCGGAAAATGATATTAATCGGCGTTCATAAATCGAGATTTGCAGCCCACTACAAGTGTCAATTGCTACTCCAGCGCCTAGGGGATGATTACAAACAGATCCGACTTTAATTCAAAACAATTTTATAAACCTTTCGTCCACACCCTTTGTTAACTGAATGTGATAATTAAAATCTCCTCTCCTATCCGATCCAACGGTGTTATTGGATCCAATTTGCAATACAAAACATCAGATGTGTTTTTAAATCCACTCAGGGATTCACCAAGTATCTTTGCGCCGAGTTTCAGTATTAAAAACCTTTACAGCTCGCAGCTTTAATCTATGCCACGTTTGTATTATCATTCCAAGCAATTTCCAAAGAAGCCAATTATGCAATAACACAGTCTCGTATATAACAATGCATACAATTTTCAAAACAAACATAGATAGAGTTCTTAAATCAATTACGCAGACATTATCACACAATATCATCAATTGTCATTTGATTATCACACAATATCATCCATTGTCATTTGATTTGGGCAGAATACCATTACGCTCCTAATACCCAAATAAAACAGAAATTCATTTATTTTCTAAATTATTCCAAAATTATGAATTTTGATACACAGCTATATTCGCACTCAAATCTGAGCTTTCGCTCAAAAACTCCTCACCCACCAACACTTCACACTCAACCCTAACTAATTCTCTTTTAAAAAATGCCTCTGGCTCTCTCTAACAAGATCTATCTATAGACTTCCCCTTCCAAAACTACTATCTATCAGTGTTCCTAATATTGCTAACAGAAATTTCATATTTCTCTAAAGATCTTAATAGAATATCCTATCCCATAACTCTGGCTACACCTATCTAACCAATCTTATCCCTATCTCTAAAATAAGACAATCTTTTATTTATTATAAACATAAATAATAACAAACTATTTAGGGAGTTTTATCCCTCTCAATAACCCTAAATTCGACCCAACAGTTAATGAATTTTACTGTGATTAGCCACAACATGTGGACGATCCTCCACATTGCTACAACATGTGGACAATCCTCCACATTGCTGGCTAACGCTGATGCTCCTGCATCAGATTATTTCATGGTGAAGCTTATACCATTGTTTTATTCTCTTTGATATCACTCAAGCTCCTCCAAAGCACACCAATATGTTTAAATTAAACCCTGATTGGCTCAAGGATCAATCTATAGTACAAGGAATAAGAAATGAATGGATCCCTCTCTCTAAAAATGACTAAGAACCTTCCCTTCTATAATTTCAATCAAATCTAAAAAGGGAAGGAGCAACTTCCATCACCTTGGAAAATGAATAACATAATCAAACTCCAAGTTTCTATATAGGTCGCAAAAGCTAAGCTTGGGCCCTTTAGAGAAGAAGGGTGACTTGGAGTGCTCAAGAAAGAACAACTTGAAGAAGTAAAATTGTTGGAAGTCCATAAGTCAAAAATTTACCTAGATAAGGGAAGGAGGATGAAAGTAAGAGCCATCTTGATTCAAGTATGAAATTAGAACACTAAATTCTTCCACCACTATGTAAATGACATTAAATCCATCAATATAATTTGGTATATAGTTAAGGAGGATTGTTCTTAATCTTCCACCTTCCAAGAGATTACTTAAGAAGGTACTAATTATTTTGTGAATCTCTATAGAGGGGGTGGACAGCCAAACCTAAACCATATTCTATGAGGGCAACATATTTTCCTCATTTTGTGGATGAAGAATACAATGAGGCTCTAAAGGAGGAAGTTTCAATGGAGGAGCTTGGATCCACCATTCATAGCTTCTAAAAAGAAAAATGTCATAGATTGGATGGCCTTCCTATCGAAATCTATATTGGCTATTTCGAATTTATTGGAGAGGATGTCCTTGAAGTGGTGGAATACTCTAGATCTAGAGTGGATATTTTAGATCCTTTCAATACAAAGGTATAAACCCCTCCTCTACTGATCACTGTAGAGCTATCTTTGTTTGCAACACCATATACAAGATCATACCTGAAATCTTAGCCTAGTTCCTAAAAAAAATCTTTGAAAAAAGATATGTTGTAAATAATTTGGGCTCCTCAAGGGTCATAAAATACATGATGCAATTGGTCTAGCTCAAGAGGGACTCCACATTATTGATAGCAGCAATCAATTGTCTAAATGTGGATTTATCAAGGCATTAGATAGGGTAAATTGGCTACATATAAGACTGCTTCTACTACATTTTTTCTTTAGCCATTTGTTTGTAGCTTGGATCCTTTGTTTTGTCTCCTTAGCCTCTTTTTCACTAATTATGGACAGTGCAACTTCGCCTATTTTCACTTCAAGTCAACTGTTGTGACAAGGATTTGTTGTGACAAGGATTCCTTGTCTATAATCTTCTCTCCCTGACGGTGGTATAATGTATCAATAAAATTATAAATGGTGCTCTCTGGTCTCCTCTTCAAAGGAATCTCCCTAGGAAATCAATGGACACTTTTAAATCTTATTTTTACAAATGATATTCATGTCTTTTGTGAAGGATCATTTAGAGTTCTAGATGCCTTTAACCTAGCTCTAGATGCTTTCAGTGAGGCTATAAGAATGGTAATTAAATGAATCAAAATCCTAGATTTTATTCCAAGGTATGGAAGAATAGGACAATATCCCATGCACAATGTTTCTCTAGGCTAGGGATATTTCAAATGGTCTAATATACTTAGGTTTTCATTTGAAGTGAAATAAATATTTAAAGTAGGAATAGGTTTGAATGATAACAGAAATTCAAAAATGACTATCTACCAAGTGCTTCCTATAACTTTCTCTAGCTAAAAGGTTCCTATGATAAAATTAATTATTAAAGAAATTCGCAATTTTTGGGCACTCTCACCTCGATTCAGAAAAGAGTTCATAAGAAAATCAAGCAGCTCATCCTTTAGTTACTCTAGTCTGGAAATAAATACAAACACATTTTTACAATGACAACATGGAAATATTTTACTTTATTCATCTATACTCTACCTTCCAAATTAGTTCACCTATACTCTAGCATCCAAAAGTTGTTGTCAGCTCATCCATGGGGCAAGGATTGTGGATGCAATATATTGCTCAGAAATAAATTCATCCCACCTCCATGTCTAACTAGATAATATCCATTACAAAGTCATCTACCTTAATATCCATTAAAAAATCATTTACCTCAAGTTCCATTATATGGAAAGCTATTGTAAATGAGTACCCCATTGTTTGCAATCTTTGTGTTTGGTCTATTGGATATGGGGAAAGATCCAAATTAGGCAATATCCTTGGGTGGGTAGTTTACAAAATGAAACTCCCTTAGTGGACCTCATTGGTGTGAAAAAATCAAGAATGGATATATGGATTTGTGTGGTTCAAAACTTGACTGCATATATGGATTCAACACCGTCAAAAACTTTTGGAGCACTTAGATTGTGAAGAAATCACTTGTCAAACTTGTGGTTTCAATGAATCTGTGCAAGATTCTACACAAATTAGATAAAAAGTAAAGCATAAAACTTCTCAAAAAGTCCACTATTATATATATATATATATAACAAGATTCTTACCACATAAATAGCCTTCACTACAAAACCATGGCTTATCCACATGCCTAAAAACCATAACTCATTTCATGAAACTTGTTCATATGACATTTTTTAAGCAATGAATTTATTTACAAAAAAGAAAAGAAATATCCACTTTTGAAAAAAATATTAATGTTTGATATGTAATTAGTCATAAGAATAGTCACATATTTTCTGAAAATTAACTACTATATATATAGAATATACCCAAATAGTTTAACAAATAAATTAAAAAATATATAGCATAAAATAATAATATTAATAAATTAGAGGCATTGGAATTGGCTTTAACTTGGTTCACAAGTATGGATTTGGAAAAAAAGGTATTTTTGAAAGATTTAACAGGGCTAAACTTTATCAAGCTTCATACAAATACAATGATCACATTCTAATATAATGCACATCTTCATACATACAATATTAAGGCTAGGCAACTTAAATGCACATTTTCATCCTTACAATATTAGGGCTGCTCCAACTTAAACTCAACACAATGATCACATCCTAATATAATGCACATCTTCATCCATTCAATATTAGGACTGCCACAACTTAAACTCAACTTAGTGATGAACCAGAAAAATATCTTCATCCATACAATATTAACTCTGTGCCAACTTAAATGACCATCTTCATCCATAAAATATTAGGGCTTCCCCAACTTAAACTCAACTTAGTGATGAAGCAAAAAATTATTAAAATAAAACAAAAAAATCAAAATTGTTAGAATAAAAACAGGAATGTAAAATATATTAACCCAAAAATCCTTTAAAAAAATCTAATGAGATAAGAAATTAAATCAAACATCCATAATGTCCATGTATAACACACTTGGGTATATTTAAAACTGCCCTCACCAAATTGATATTATAATCTAATCATTAATGTGATCATAAATAAGTTGGACATTATAAAAAATCAAAATGTTATTTAAAAATCCCTCCCAGGTTGATGATCGTTTCTAATCAATTACATCAACTTTATCAGGCTTCATATAAATACAGTGATCACATCCTAATAATATAATGTACATCTTCTTTCATACAATTTTGGATGCTGCAGAAACTAAACTCAACTCAATGATGAAACAAAAAACATTAAAGATAAAAGTTTCAAAACTATTCAAAACTCATAGAATAAAATCAGGAATGTAAAATAAATTAACCCAGAAAACCTTAAAAATCGAAATCTTCAAAAATAGAATAATAAATTCAATTAAACCTCTATAATTTCCAGGTCCAACACACTTGGGTATATCTAGAATTGCACTAACCAAATTGCTATTCTGATCTAATCCTTGAGGTTTTCATAAATAAGTTGGACATAATAAATCACAAATGTTATTTTAAAAGCCCCCACACGCTTTCCACCGTGAATACGTCAAAGTAAATATACGAAAATAATTGTCTGCTAAATCCAATTTGACCAGAACCAAAAACATTGACAAATAACTATTGTGAAAGTAATATCACAGACGAACAAAAAATTCACTGAGAGGGATCTCCTCTGAGATCGTTCCCTGCTCACGACTTTTCTTCAAAGACTCCCACATTTGGAAAAATTCTTCTGGAGGTTGCGGTTTCACTTGTTTGAGCCCAGGAGCTATTTGAAGAAGGCAACCCAACAAACGAAGTGCTCTCGCATCGTATTCGTCGATATTTATCTCTACTAATTGAAGATTAGCAAGTGGGTACGTTGAAGCTGGTGCAATTGGATCTCCTTCTACATCTTCCTGAGTTACATATTCCTCCGTTACAAAGTATATATATTATATACCCCAACACGCACTCTCAACAATAATGACATCTCAACAATAATGGCGACGAAATGAAAAGTAGGAAACAGAATAGGAGGATTCTGTGATTAAAGCAAAACTCTTACTGATAAATCTGAGATAGAAGCGTTTCTAACCCCTACTGAAATTCATCAAAGGAATTATTCACTTACCGGAATCGACAGAAACCACTACTTCGGTTCATCAAAAGAGTTATTCACTTACCGCAGTGAGCTGTCCGAGCAGGTGTAATCGCTGAAGGTTAGGAAGCCTCGAGAGCAGGTTTAGCAGAGGCACCGCGATCATTTGTCTCCCAGGAAATGCACACCCAAGATGTATGATAAGCACTTTCAATGACCTAAGCGTACCCATGAATTCAAGAAATCTGTTGACAGACAAGTTGTATCGTGCATCGCCACCTGAACTCAACCACAACTCAATCAAATTATTTCCACGCTCCATTTCGAATCTGTGGATCTTTGAGGATAGCTCATAAAATCCCATTCCATTCACTGTCAAATCTTCTCCCGAAGTGACTGCCTTCAGAGTTTGAAGTCTAGGGCAATTGACTGTCAATCCTCCGTACCAAAAAACAGATACAACTAAATCTGTAAGGCTGTGAGATAAAATGACAGGCCTGTTCAGGCCAGAACATCTAGACAAATTCACCTTACAAAGAAGTGGACAATGCAAAAGAAATCGTGCTAAGATGTCGTCTCTCATTTCGCAATTGGTGAAGCTGCACTCAGTGAGATGGTTGAATCCCGCGAAATCAGTTGGAAAAGTGGTGAGAATACAGTTGTCGAGTGTGAGATTAGTGAGACGACTGCATAAGAAAAGGGAGGACGGCGGGGTTTCCTGTAGGTAGCAATATTCGAGAGAGAGATGTTCCACGTTCTTCTGGGCAACCCACCGAATCCATTCCGATACGCTTTGCTGTGTAAACTGCCAACGGTTAACAATAAAGAGTTCAGGAACCCACATAGAGAGTCTAGGACCCCACATACTGTGAATGTCTGTGGTGAGTGTAAAGGATTTCAGATCCGATGAATGGAACCGCAATACGTCGAATATTCTATTTTCCACAGTTGACAAATCATATGTGGTAGGCGGTTGATTCGGTGATGAGACACGATAGGGGGAGATGGTGAGATGGGGTATTTCTCTGTAAAGGAATCTCCAGCGACGAGAGAGGACAGAGCATTTGATGGCATCTCTAATGGTGAGGTTAGAGAGGACGAGGGAAAGGATATCGTCGGGCAGTGAAGATAATCTATCGAGAGCCATTGGGCCAAAGATTGCTCCCCCCTCTCACGGACGGAATATAGCGCGATTGGATTCAACGAGTGCTGCCGTAAAAAAGCTGAGCGAGAACCTAAATTGAAAATGGTAAGAAATGAAACAAATATTTATAAGGCTTCCAAACATATGCATAGGTTACTTGGATTAGATTGGGTATCTAGGTTCTTTATACCATTGGGCCATTACATATTTTTTTAATCCCTGTTAGATTTATTTTAAAATTATATTATTATTATTATTATTATTATTTTTTGGGTTATGAGGATTTAGGGACCGACATAATCGGATGTTATTTCTTCTACAAATTTT